>CATIWK010131111.1:0-20302 GCA_949634005.1 Mallotus japonicus | reverse complement strand
ACAAAATTAAATTAATTAAAATTTTAGTGATAATTTTGTTAAAAATATATATTTTTCTATTTTAATTAGGTCTACTTATATTTAATCTAATATAAATCAAATTAGATAACATAATTTTATAAATCTTATTATATTAAATTTAATAAGTAAAAAATTAAAATCAAAACTAATAAATTTTGTGAAAATAGGAAAAGTATATAATTTGTTTTAAAAGTAGATATTTTTATAAATTAAAAATTAATAAATAAAAAATAGAGCATATAGTTTGTTTGAAAGTATATTTGTAAGAAAAGTAGTATAATTATCGCTTTTAGATATTTTTATAAAATTTAACAAAAAAGAGTTAAAATTAAATTAATTAATATTTATCATTTAATTATTAGTTGAACTTAAAAAATTACATTAAATTAATTTTTATGTAAATAAAAGTATTAATATTAAAAATAGTAAAGAAATAAAGTGTCATAGTTCAAATAAAAAATTTACTAAATCGTAATAAATTATAAATTTAATGTGGTTGTAATATTTAAATTGTTATATAAAGAAAATATAACTTTTATTATTTTTACATTTTTTTTATTAACAAATAACTAATGATTTTTATTTTCTTATGATTAATTATGACCGTAATATTTTTTTTTATATGAAATCAGTTCTAGAGTTGAGAAAAAATAATTATAAAAAATATTGAAGTAATATCATATAATTATTTAAATAAAAGATTTATAAAAATTGTAATGAATTATAACTATATTAAGCTAATATTAAATTGCTACATAAATAAATAAAATTGTTATTATTTTTAAAGCTTTTATTTAATAATAATAGTTTTTTTTTTTTTACAAAGTACACACTGTAAATGTAATAAATTTCACTAAATCTTTATTACAAGCGAGAAAACTAATCAAACTACTTTAAATTAGCAAATAACTATAATGTTAATATAAGGGTAATTGCAAGATTACATCCTTTTAGTTGCTGGTATAAAAAAAAATGAAATGTAGAATGGGAGGTTTACTTATTTAGCATTTAACTATAGAACTTGATATGAAAATTGGAACTTTATCGAACTTGCATCTTAGGGACACAAAGTAAAGAAATGTGAAGCTTACCAATTTTGCATCTATCAAATTCAATCCAACAACCACTTGCAAATTTTAGTTTGTAAGATAAAAATGTGTTCTTTGAAATAATAACTTTTAAGTAAGACATGAGAGTTGATCTACTAAAAAACATTGAGAGCAGTGAAGAAATCATCACCAACTCTATATCCTTCTAGAAGATTATTACTTTAAAAGAAGTGGCCAACTTGACTTTGAATTCTTAGTGGCCAAAACCAATTTTGCTTTGGTTACTTGCAAGTTGTTTTTGAGTTGGTTTTGATAACTTAGCATTGGTTGTCACAAGTTGTATCCAAGTTGAATTTGATAACTTATGCTTAACTCTTAAGGAGGTGTAAGAAGGTGTAAGTGAGGAGGTGGGAATAGTACCCAACCCTCACCTATAAATATATCCATCCTCATTTGTAAATAAGGTGTGTGTGTGATATGTGTATGTGTGGTATGTGTGTGTCAAGTAAGAGATGTGTGTGAGAGTGTTATGTGGGAAAGTTGTTATGGGTAAGTTCATATGAGAAAGTGTCTCGAGTGATTGTGAGAATATTAGTGTGTGAGTATGAACTCTTGTACTAAAATCTCTTTGATATAATAAAAGTTTGTTTGTTTCAAATTAGTCTCCACATATTCAGCAAGAGCTAGAAGCTTAAAGTTAAGCCCAAGCTGAAGCTTGTCAATCTTTCATATGAGAACATGAAGCAAGAGTAAGATGGTTGCAAGAACTGTAAGTACCTTCCACACATTTATAGTAATTGAGATACAAAGTAAAATCACATACATTTAAACTCAAACATCCATGCATGCATGAACTTGAATAGACAGACCAACAATACAATACAAGGTTACACATAATGACCTGACAAAAGACATAAGAGCTAGTTAGAGGCTTGATGCTAAGCTAAAGCTAGTTTGATACTTTCTTATATATACCATGGCAACTGAAGATTGAGCAGAAAGTCTAAAGAGCCATCAACACCAATAGTAAGATGACTGTAAAAATATTAAGTATCTTCCATGATGAGCACAAATACTTCATTGTTAGTCTTTTTACCTTTATCTTCCAATGATTGTCGTAATGCTCGTTGAGATATTTGATGCAACTATCAAAGCTCGATTCCCCTTCAGATTGAATGGAACTCTTAATCCTGCTAAAGAGCTTCACAACTTCACCATTATCCCCATCATGCTTCAAAATTTTCTTATTTTTGAGTAGCTACACATCTTCAATAGTATGAATCATTGCCGCCATCATTTCCATATAACAAGCGAAACAAGCGAAATTGGGAAGATTTGGAGGGTCCAGCCTGGTGATAGTTTCATATGCTAGTAAGTTTTTTATTACTACTTCTGAAACAACATTCAACTGAAGGACTGGAAGGCGAAGATCGGCAGCACCCCTTCTCCTTCTTTTTGAAAGCAATGTCTTTGATGCCATGGCTAGTGTTGTAGAAATTAAACTTGACACCAAACATCTGTGATGCTGTAGGAATCAAATTCTTCTCTTCTAATTCTTGAAAAGAGACTGTAAAAATTGTAAGTATCTTCCAAGATGAGCACAAATACTTCATTCTTAGTCTTTTTACCTTTGTCTTCCAGTAATCGTCGTAATGCTTGTTGAGGTCTTTGATGCAACCATCAAAGCTCGATTCACCTTCAGATTGAATGGAACTCTTGATCCTACTAAAGAGCTTCACAACTTCACTATTATCCCCATCATGCTTCAAAATTACCTTATCTTTGAGCAGCTACACATCTTCAACAGCATGAATCACGGTTGCCATCATTTCCATGTAACGATCGAAATTGGGAAGATTTAGAGGGTTTGGCCTGGTGATAGTTTTATATGCTGCTAAGTTTCTGATTACCACTTCCGAAACATCATTCAATTGAAGGACTGGAAGGCGAAGATCGGCAGTGTGAAGAGTAATGGGAAGATATATTTTCTGTATTCATTATGAACAGTATACAACGAGTTAAATAATACAAGAGAAGTAGAGATTGAGTTCTAGTGAATAACTAAATGGTACAATAGTAAGCTGATACAACTAGAATACAGCTATGGGTTGTTATGACTTGCCCCCCCCCCCCCCCCCCCCCACAAACCGAAGAGGGTGAGAAAAGTAAGTGTAGACAGCGGGGTTTAGTGCGCGCCTAAGTTTCTTGCAACTGTGACACTATTTAAGCTCAGGGCTCTAGGGAACACACTACTATATCACAAAAACATAGCATGGAGATGATGGAATCGCCACCCAGGGTAATAACTGGGACAATATTGGAGGTGGTACTCGATTCTTTAAAAGAAAGCTAGCACCACAACCAGGAAATTCTGGATTTGGAATACTAACTTCTCTTAGTCTTGTGTTCTTTTAGAATTATTTTATCAATCACTATTTTATCCTTTATTTACATGCAATTTCATATAAACCCTTATTTTAAACAATAAACTTCAAGGCAAACTAGTAATGAAATCACACATAAGCAATGCAAACATTCAAAGCATAAAAACCCTAGGTTAGTCTAATTTACAAGTTTTAATTAAAATGAGTTAAGTTTACATGTTATGAAAGCTTAAATTAGTGGGCTTAATTCTACATGTTTTATTTCTAAAAATGGGCTAGCTCTATAAATTATGAAAAGGCTTTAAATGAGTCAAGTCTAAATTAATTTTATTAACTAAAGTGGGCCTATGTTTAAATTAACTAAGTGGGCCTAAATGCATTCTAGCCTAAAATCTAAGTTAATTATGAACCTAAAACCAAATTAATTAATCAATCCTAAAAAAAACCTAATTATTAAAAGTGAATCTCATAGTTAACCTAAAAAAACCCTAATTATGAGCTTAAATGCAAAAACACAAAAAAAAAACTCAAATATAAAAATAGATCAAAACCATAAAAAACATAAAAGCATAAAAAACAAAACATTCAAATAAAGGTTATTTCTAATCCTATTAAATTTTACATGCATCCTAGATTTAATTCTAAAACCATCATTTATTTTATTAAAACTTACCAAATAAACCTAATTACTAATCAATTAATTATACTAAACTACACATCCATTCATAATTTTATTAATCATCCCACTATTGGGGCTATTACAAGAATCTAAAATAAATATAATAATAGAAATAAACAAAAAACAATAGATAATAAAAATACATAAAATAATAACAAAAGAAATAATAAGAAAATCTAAAATTAGTTAATCATGGAATTCGTCCATGATTTCTAGGATGCTTGTCTTGTAATCTTAAGTCACCCTCTCCATCAAAATATACAAAAAAAACAACAAAAGAATAATCAGTATAGGAATAAAAATTAACGTGAAGAAAGAAAGAAGAAGAAGAAAGAAATAAAATAAAATGAAATAAATAAGCAAAAACAAGAAAGAATAACAAAAACACTGAATGGTTGATGCTGTATTGATTGCTCCTCAGAGTGGTGTGTATGTCACCGTTGCTTTTGAATAGTTCTTCAGGAATTGATTTTTGTCTCTCGGTTTGCTGCTACGTTCTCCTCAAGTTTTAGAATGTAAAAATCTTTTTAAAGCTTTTCTATCAAAAAACACACCTCCGTGTCCTGGAAGAAAACTCCACAAGAAGTTCTCCAGGAACAAAGGTGGAAAATGCCGCAGAAATAAGAGATTAGAAAAGAAGCTCCCCGCTCCAGGAATTAGCCTGGGTTTTTATAGAAAACCTAGCTGAAAGTCACGTAACCTACTGTGACTTCAGGTGATCCAATTAAACTTAAAATAGGACTCTAAAATAGACATAAATCTCATCATCTGACCAATCAAAACGTCAGAAAAATCGATTTTATTGACTGAAAAAAATAAAAAAACAGAGTTAGAACGAAATTAGGACTGCATAATCCCGACCGAGATTATGTATTTCCGATCGGAAATACATAATTCCGATCGGAATTATGCCTTTCCGATCGAAAATGTGTAATTCCGGTCGGAATTACATATTTTCGACCGAAAATGTGTAATTCCGATCGAAATTACATATTTTCGATCTGAAATATGTAATTCCGATCGGAATTACATAACTCCGATCAGTTACAAAATAAAAATATGTAATTCTAATCGGAATTACATAATTCCGATCAGTTTTAACTTTTAATTACTAAAAGACCCCTGAAGGAAGAAAACTTTCAATTTAGTCCTTGAAAACTCAATTAAATCCTTGAGAAAGAGCATTTTAGCCTTTGAGATCCAAAAATAAAATTCTGAGGATACATTTATAATGAATTCTCATCATCGGAGTCCTCTATCTCATCCACACTCCCTTATCCCGGAATTGGGTGTCTACAGTAAGCGTAGTCGAAAAATAATTTGCTAAAATGGGCGAGTACTCAGAGGTTTGGTGAATATGTCAGCCAGCTGGTCTTTAGAGGAGAGAAACCGAATATGAATATTGCCCTTGGCTACTTGTTCACACACAAAATGATAGTCTAGCTTGATGTGCTTGGTTCGAGTATGAAACACCGGATTGGAAGTCATGTAGCTAGCTCCAATATCATCACACCACAAGGTAGCAGGAGATGGCTTAAACCTGAATTCAGATAGCAAGTGTTGAATCCAGTTTAATTCAGTTGTAGTGTTTGCGATGGCCTTATACTCACTTTCCGTTGAGGAACGGGCAATTGTTGGTTGTTTCTTTGCAGTCCAAGAGATAAGATTATGACCAAGATAAATGGAAAAGCCGGTTATGGAGCGACGATCATCCGAGCAACCACCCCAATCACTGTCTGAGTAGCAGCTAAGAGCAAGAGAAAAGTGGCAGTCAAACAATAATGAATAAGAGAGGGTGTGTTTAATGTATCAAAGAAGCCCTTTTGAGGCTTGCCAATGGACATTAGAGGGAGAATGCATAAACTGACATAACTTGTTAATAGAAAATGCAATTTCAGGTTGTGTGAGAGTAGCATACTGCAACCAATAAGTTGTCGATAGATGATTGGATTATCGAGAGGTTTGCCATCAAGTTTACTAAGAGAAGGTGTAGTGGCCATAGGGGTGAGACAGCCCTTAGCATCGTGCAGCCCATATTTGAGCAAAATATCCCGAAGATACTTGGTTTGATTAAGAAGAAGGCCTTGAGGAGTACGCTTAACTTCAATACCAAGGAAATAAGATAAAGTGCTAATATCCTTAATGGGAAATTCTGCCTTTAGAGCCAATAAAGTATCATGTATCAATGTAGAAGAAGAACCAGTGAGTATAATATCATCTACATAGACGAGTAGAAGAAGAACATCAGTACCTCTACGAAGAATAAAGAGTGAATGATCTGCTTTGGATGTGATAAAACTGAGATTCTGAAGAAAATTTTGCAAACGGTGAAACCATGCACGTGGAGCTTGGCGCAGCCCATAAAGAGATTTATGCAAGCAACATATGTAGTCTGGATGATTAGGATCAAGAAATCCTTATGGTTGTTGCATGTATACTGGTTCCTTAAGAATGCCATGAAGAAAAGGCATTGGACACATCTAGCTGATGTAATGTCCAATTTTGTGTAGTAGCAAGAGAGAGAATAAGACGGATTGTGGTGGCCTTGATAACAGGGCTGAAAGTTTCTAAAAAATCAATGTCGTCGTATTTATGAAAGCCTTTTGCAACTAAATGGGCTTTGTACCTTGAAATGGAGCCATTCGGATTTTGTTTAATGCGGAACACCCACTTGTTTCTAATGACATTAGCTTGTGGGGGACAAGGCACAAGTGTCCACGTTTTGGTTTGAATGAGTGCATTAAGCTTATCTTGCATAGTTGTGCACTAATGTTTATGTTTGAAGGCGTCATTGTAAGTGGTTGGTTCAAGGGATGAAATGGATGGTTTAGTGATGGTTTGGGTAAGCAAAGCAGGGCGTTTGTGCATAGTAAAGGGTATGAGCTTCATTAGGTGAGTTCGGATAGGTGATGTGATGATTTGGGGAACTGTTATGGATGGATATCAAGAGATATCAAAAACAAGATTTAATCCAGGAGGCAAGTTGGAATCGGGTATATGTGGTGGGATAGGAGAAGATGTATCCATTAGAGGTGGTTGGGATAAAGTCTGGCTTAAATGATTAGGTGATGAGGTAGTTCGGTAAGATGAGAAGTGTGGGGAATTTAGTGGTGGAGATAAGATAGGAGAGGAAGGAGAAGAAATAGAGGGAGAGGTAGAGTTTAAGTGTGAGTGAAATTGCATACCTGATGTAGAAGCAGCAACTGATTGTAACTGAAGCCAAGGATGAGAACAAGGTGCAATGTCAGATGGTGGTTGCGGGCTGACCACTTTGAACAGAAATTGTGGTTCAATAAAATCAGCATGGCATGCAATGTATATTCGGCCTATTGACTTGTTTAGACAGCGATGGCCATAATGTTGGGAAGAGGGACCAAGATAAATGCACTCCTTTGAGAGGTAGGAAAACTTATGCTGATTATAGGGTCGTAACAATGGAAAAACAAAACACCCAAACACTTTCAAGTTGCTATAAGGTGGAGTAGTGCCATAGAGTTGAAAATGTGGGCATTTGTCTTTAAGAACTGAAGTGGGTAAGCCATTGATGAGACTGACTATAGTGTCAAAGGAGTAAGGCTAATACCGAAATGGTAAAGAGGAATGAGCCATTAAAGTAAGTCTCGTATCAGCAACATGTCTGATCCTTAATCAAGAAGAAAGAGGGCCAGAATTCAAAGAAGCAATGGTTATCATGACTGAATTTATGAACAGAAACTAAAGGTTTGGTGATAAAAGGAGCATGCGGGCTATTATGAAGTTTGAAAGTACGAGAGGGATAGGAAAGAGAAGAGTTACTAGATGCTTGAATGGGGAGACCATTACCGTTGCCTACCATAATTTGCTCATGGCCATCATAGATGTGTGGTAGAGTGAGAGCACCCAAATCAGGGGTGATGTGAGCTGTGGCCCCTGTATCGGCTATCCATGGTTGTATGGGTGTAAATTGAGAAGGAGGGCGAGGATAGGTAACATGTGCTTGAGGTGTGGAGAATTAAGGACCAGTTTGGGAAATGGCCATGGATTGATATCGGCAACGACACACATTAGCAGTGTGATTTGTCAAGCCACAGATTTGGCAAGCAGTAGGATTGGGTCGACCACGTCAATGGATCCAGGGGCGAGGACCTGTGCCTCGAATAAATATAGGTGCTGGCAGTTGTGGTGTCGGCAAAAGTGGAGGGCTATACGCCGAAATAGGAGGTGGCCTGTATGTGAGATTTGTGAGAGGAGGCTCGTGGTGGCTACGAAGGAGGATTTCGTGTGCTGTGAGCTGATTATGTAGCTCATCGAAGGTTACTAGTGTAGCACGCAAGGTTAATGCAATGATGACACTATGATATTCCGGGCGAAGGTTGCGAAAAATAATAGCGTTAAATTCTGCTGAAGACATGGTGCGCCCAGTTGCTGATAATTCATCAACAAGAGATTTTGCTTGTAAGAGGTATTGAGTAACACTGAGATCGGGTTGTTTGAGCTCTTGGAGCTCAATATTGAGTTGTAGCTGCCTGTTTTGAGATATGGCACCAAAAGTGTTAGCCAAGATTTGCCAAGCATTAAAGGAGGAAATGACATTGGTGACATAGGGAAAGATTTCTTCAGAGATAGAGGAGAGAATCCACGAAAGCAATAACTGGTCTTTCTTAAACCATTGAGAGAAAGCCGGGTTAGGAATAAGAGTGCTGGGATTTTCAGAACTGGGAATGGTTTGTAGCGGAGCTGGGGTCGGGCCATCAATGAAACCTGTCAATTCTTGAGAGTTAAGAAGGGGAAAAAGTTGGGTTTTCCATGCCAGATAGTTATAGGAGGTGAGTTTCATAGAGAAATTGAGTTGAGTAAAGGTTGAGGTGGGCAAAAAAGATCAGGAAGCAGCAGGTACAAGTTGAGTATTGTTTGTTGCCATGGTGCTCTGATACCATGTGAAGAGTAATTAGAAGATATATTTTCTGTATTCATTATGAACAGTATACAACGAGTTAAATAATACAAGAGAAGTAGAGATTGAGTTCTAGTGAATAACTAAATGGTACAATAGTAAGCTGATACAACTAGAATATAATTATGGGTTGTTATGACTTGATAGGCCCACCCTCCTCCTTCTTTTTGGAAGCAATGTTTTGGATGCCATGGCTAGTGTTGCAGAAATTAACCTTCACACCAGACATCTGTGATGCTGTAGGAATCAAATGAGTCAGCAAACTCCAATGAATTTTGATTCCTATGTGATGCTCCCTGATAGATCAATTGGAGCAAGAGGAAAGCATCAATCACCATAATCCAGGACAAGGTATCATCATGGATGTCCAAGTGCTCGAGGTAATACCCGCAGATATATCTCACTCTGGCCTTGATTTGATCAACCAGAAGCTGGAATTCAGGGAAGTTGAGCGCCTGATGAAGAACTTGCACTTGATAAAGCTTACACTTTTGCATTTTGTAGTAAAGCTTAGGAAAGAAATGATGGTGAGGACCTAAGGCTATTGTTTGAGGAGTGTAAACTTCAGGATTGCTATTTTTAACTGATTTGGGCACTTGAAATATGCAAACAGGATGGCATGAAGCTCATCAGGGTCATGATCTTTGCTAAGCACACCCTTCATCTCTTCTCTCCACTTCTCTTCATTGTAGCATGAAGTGATTATGGAACCTCCTTATGATGAGGCTATGTTGTTGTTGTGTGCATTTATGTTGATAATGGAGTCTGTAGAGGCCATGTTTGTTGCTCTGATTTTTGCCAATTCCTGAATTCAAAGAGTCTCTACTTATAGTGTCCGAGTTCACTGGAAAATGTGGTTGCAGTAGATACCATGTGTTTCTCGTTGTAGCTTATAATTTATTATCATAATATATTAAAATCCATTGTAATCATTATGTTCAAATAGATAAATATGAATACTCAGAACTTTTATATTTACCGAAGGCATTAGATAAAAAAAATCTAATAATAACATATCTCATTGGTTTTTTTTTTTTTTTTGTCCTATGTCTAATAATAACCATTACTAAAAGGTTGATTTAATTGATGAATTCATAAAGAAAAATATTAAATCAATTAAATTTATCCTATTTAATTAATTTGTGCAAAACATAAACTTATATGAAACTACATTTAAGTATTTATAAGTATGTTTTATAAGATTGAAATCATGATCGATCAATTCACCGGAGCAGTAAGATGGTAGATCAAACTAATACATTGATGAAAATTTGAAAAATACAGTCAGATTATGTTTCGATTTGACTCTTTTAATATATTTGAAATGCAATAGCTAGTGAAGGCTTTCTTTTTGTCTTTATCAAACAGAATTTCTATGTTATGTACTATTTTGAATTATCTTTTTGATTTAATCATTTTCTCAAAAAAAAAAAAAATTCAATATACTATTTTTACTCTCTTATATGAATCAAATTTCATCTATTTAAAAAAAAAAAAAAATCGTGGGGTCTTAGCTAGTCTAGCAAGGACAAAATACCTTTACAAGGATTACAAAATTAAAAATCAAACTAACAGAATCGAATTGTACATAATTGTATATCTTTTATATTCGAAGCATAAATTTGTGCAATTGTATATATAAAAATTTATAAATAAATTCTCGAATTTTGAAATTACAAAGTTATAAATATATAGTCTTGCACTAATAAATTTAAAATCAAATTAAAAAGAAATGAAATATACAATTTGTATATAATTACGTAATTATACATAAACAATAAATAATGTTAAATTTTATATAGATACATATAAACGTATCCTTTATGATTGAAATTTCATATATTATTTTATAAAAGATTCCATATTTAACTAATTAAGTATGTTTATTCATTGGTAGAATATTTTATTGATAAAAAGAATGAATACAAACTTAATCACTACATACAAATAATATAAAAATGGATTCTAACGACTTTTTTTTTTGCTTGCTTGATGCTACTGCAAAAATCAAGAGTGTACGTGGCTGGATTTTTCATTGTTCGATTAACTTTTATGTTGCTTTTAAATAAATAATTCCATTAAAGTTCAAATTAAACTACCTAAATGATACGCTCGGTCCGTTTTCAGGTTGCAAGGTACCTACAAAACAGAAGCCGGTGAAGAAGCTTTGTTGTGCAAGGTCCCAGCGAATCCTCTCCGACGGTCAAGTCAGGCAGGAGAATAGATGGAGAAACTTTTAGGAGGCTCAGGGTTTTTGTAAGGTTTTTTGGTGTCTTACCTCTCTCGCTACTGTGTATGAATATATATAGCCGTACTCGATGCCATATGTCATTCGGTGATTCGTGATGAGCTTTGTTCAGGTGGTTTGCCCTCTAGTTTCGGTCCTGCACCTTTCCTACCGGTTGGCCCTAATGATCTGGTGTTGTTTGTTAGGGAACATTGCCCTTGTATCGTGGGAGGTCTGTTAGTGTGTGGGCGTTGGCAAGGTACCGGCTATTTGGGCGTTACCATGGAATCTTTGCAGGTGCCAAGATGATTTCTTTGTACTATCAATGTTGACGTGTCATGCGTTTGTTGGTTGTTGGCTCACCTTTGTTATCTATCATTGTCATTCTCTAACGGTTTTTGTTTGGTATTGATGCAGGTGGCTTGGAGGTGAAGAATGGCGAAGAAGAAAAAGAACAGTATCTGCTTTTAGGGCCTTGGCTGGGCTCCGTTTCCCTGGGCCAAATCCATGCCTTGGCTGGGCTCCATTTTCCTGGGCCAAATCCATGCTTTGGTATCAGGGTTCCCCCCCGAAGTGTTGATCATTTATGTTTAACTCCTTATCGAAGTGTCTAGTTGATGCGTCTTCATGATGCCTCTTGTAGAAGCGTAACTGTGCGGTTCACTAGTCCTTAGTACGTGGCGTGCAGTTAATGGGGAGCGGTTTTGGTTTATGTTAACTGCTTGTTCGTGTTCCGCCCATCACATTTTTCAGTTGTCAATCCCCCTCTTTTTGCTATTTTCAAAAAAAATTTCCTATTTAAGATCCATGTCATTAAATAGGGCTCATCATTAGGCTTATTAAATTTTTACCAACTTCCTTCTTCTCTTTTTCCTTCCTTGTTTTCTTTCAGAAGTGTTTTCTCTTTGGTAGCGTCACTTTCTTGCTGAAGATTTTTGTTGTTCCTCTTGCTCGTTGCTGCGATTCGCATTCGTGATTCTATCTGGTGCTGACTCTTTTTTGCTTGCCTACTATGTCATCAAGAAGAGGTGCTTCTATTTTCTCTTTCTTCTTCTTCCTTTTTTTTTTATATGTCGTTGTTTCCTTTGCTTGTGACTATCGGTGAATGAGCTCCTGTAAATGCTTTGCCTTTTTCTCTTTTTACCGTCACTCTTGTCCTTTATTGTTACATGATGATGTTTGCCATGTGATTTTCTTGTTATCTTTGTGTCTGTTTTGCTGTCGATTTATGTGTGGTATATTGTCTTTCACTATGGTGAGCCATTCCGGTATAGATATCGCTAGAAAGTCTATGGAGGGGAGAGGGGGATCGGCTCATGACGATTCCCACTCTATTATGTTTCACGCTTCTCAAGGCTGGGTGACATCATGTCATCTTCGCCGGAGGAATGGTACACTTACTGATGATGACAGTGGGTGCATGAGTCAGGGGATTTCGGAGGTTTCTTTAGTGAGTTCTGTTCATTCCAACATGACACCTAACCGTTTGGTGGAGTTGAAGGAGGAATATAATATCCCAGGAGAATATAAACTCAGTGTGCCAAAAGGTTGTCGTGGTAATTCCGTGTTGGAGGACAAACACATGGTTATATATGAGGACACTCTTTGGACTGGTCTGCGTTTTCCCCTTCATCCTTTCGTGGTGGATTTCCTTACGACATATGGAGTATGCATGAGCCAAATTACCCCAAATAGCTTGGTGTTCTTGACATGTTTTATTACGATGTGCGAACAGGCAGGCTTCGAGCCTGATTTGAACATCTTTCAGTATCTTTTCATGTTTAGCAAGAAAAGCCAGTATTGGCACTTATCTGGTCACGCCAACAGAGCATTATTTACAGGATGTCCCAAGGTCAGGAAGTCTTGGTTCAAAAATTTTTTGTGGTGACCAATCCAGATGGGTGGGGTGATCTCCCTCGTATATGGGTTGATGACACCTTTAAAGGAGATGGAAAAATAGAACTGTCAGATGAGGAAGAGAAAAAACTTAAAACTTTGCAATCTCGCGCTAGAGGAGAATGCTTTGATTGTGGCCGAATCATTGGTCGCTTGAAGGGTCTGTGGGATATGTCGCCTTATTCTGCCTTTGCGCTTATTTTATAACTTAACCTCCCCTCTTTTTTTTTTAAAAAAAAAAGGAAATCCTTGAAGGATTTACTTTTTGATGTCCTCTTCTTTTTGTTGGGAAACCTTTAAAGGATTTGCTCAAGGGTCCGTCTGCTGCTGATGCGCCACCTTCATCGCCTCTTGTTTTAGAGGTTAAAGGGATTGATCCTTCTGCCCATGCCACTGAGGGGAATGTCGAGTTTCTTGATACTCCTATAGGC
Organism: Mallotus japonicus; assembly: GCA_949634005.1. Classification (NCBI taxonomy): domain Eukaryota; kingdom Viridiplantae; phylum Streptophyta; class Magnoliopsida; order Malpighiales; family Euphorbiaceae; genus Mallotus; species Mallotus japonicus. Next base: position 6,682 of record CATIWK010131111.1, on the reverse strand, counting down.
GTGGTGACGCTGGATTCTCCTGACAAGGATGCGCCTTTCCGGAAATGTCTCCGCTCAGGATCTCTTCCTTTGGAGGTTCGTGGCGAGGGTTCCTCTGCGGGAAATCCGAAGGAAGTGGTGGCTGGAGTGATTCAGGAACTTCATACTCAGCTGGCTAAAAAACATAAAAAATACGGTGATTACTCAATTCAGTCTCCTATTGTCAGTGCTGATTTAGCCCGGATATGCCTCCTTCCCAATGACGAGGACTTGCGGAGCGCTGTGAAGCTGGATATTGACTTCGGGTGTCAACAGAGGCTGCTAGCTATTAAGGTGTGCCTACAGTTCTTCTGTTTTGTTGATTTATTTTTGCACTTTATTTTCTTACTTGTGGATCTTTGCTTTCAGCAAATGGAGCTATCATTGCGCATGGATGAACACCTTGTTCTTTTGCGCAAATGCAATATAGAGCTGAAAGGAGAACCTGCTCGCTTGAAGGAGCAGCATGCCAAGGGAATGGAAAGCCTTGCTTTGGCAAATCAGAACCGCATTTCTATGCTGGAAAAGCAAGTCGAAGCTTTAGATGGGCACAACCGCGAGCTGATAGAGAAAAACAAAGAGCTGAAATTGAAAGAGGAATCCCTCGAGTGCTCTCTCCGTGAATCCAAGGCTTCTTTAACTGAGCTGGAGGCTGATTTTGACAGGATTGTGCTTGAATCTGGGGCCTTGTATACGGATGCCAAGAAGCAATTTGCTGAGGAATTGGAGGGGCACTTTCCTAATGTGGATCGTGCCTGGATTGACGGCTTGGAACCCTGTTGACTTTCCTTTATTTTCAAACAATTTCTATAGTAGCTTTTCCTTGCCCGTTTATGGCAAGTTTAAACAATATTTCTGAAATTTCAAACTCTATAAGGGTGGAGGTGTAAGGATACTTAGCTTTTCTTTTGATCGTATGAATATCGGCTTGTGGACCATGGTCGTCTTTATGCCAACTTGTTTAGTTATTTTATTTTATTGATGTGACTCATAGATGCGTCATGACGATGCGTCGTAGGAACCACTTGTTTGTTTTATTTTTTCTTTGCTGATAATATGTCAAGGTGACTTTAGAGTGGTAATCATGTATTCTTCCATATTTCACCTTTCCCAGCTTCTCTTTATTATACTAAGAAGCCAAATGAGATGTTTTACTTTGAAGTATGTATGCCGAGATCCTATCAACAGGTTCCTCTCGGGTTTGCTTTTTAAACATTTTTGGATAATGCGTTCCTTCAAAGGATTTTCATCTAGGAAACTCCTCTCAGCCAATGCATCGCACTGAGGGGTTTGTTTGTAGGAAACTCCTCTTAGGCGATGTGTCGCGCTGAGGGGTTTATTTATAGGAAACTCCTATCAGGCGATGTGTTGTGCTGAGGGGTTTATTTATAGGAAACTCCTCTCCGGTGATGTGTAGTGCTGAGGGGTTTGTTTATAGGAAACTCCTCTCAGGCGATGTGTCACGCTGAGGGGTTTGTTTATAGGAAACTCCTCTCAGGCGATATGTCACGCTGAGGGGTTTGTTTGTAGGAAACTCCTCTCAGGCGATGTGTCGTGCTGAGGGGTTTGTCTATAGGAAACTCCTCTCAAGCGATGTGTCACGCTGAGGGGTTTGTCTAATGTAGAGCTCTTTTTCTTTTGTTTTTTTTTTAAAAAAAATTGAAGAAGTTGATAGGTTGCACCCAATGGCCTTACGTCTTCTTTATATCGTGCTAAAGCAGTTTCTTACAAACATAAAGGATAACATGTAGAAACATGATTTAAAATAACTGTAACATAGCTATCTTACTGATGATACTTTTTCAAGTTCGAGGCATTCCAGGTTCTGGGCAGGCTTTTGCCTTTGGCATCTTCCAGCTTGTAGGTGGCTGGTATGAGGGCTGCAGCTACTTTGTACGGTCCCTGCCAATTAGGTTCTAGCTTCCCCATGCCAGCGTTTCCCTTGGTGATGTCTGCACGGATCAGTATCAGGTCTCCAGGGAAGAAACGTCTTTCCTTGACTCTTCTATTATAGAAACGGCGTAATTTCTGCTTACAAGCTGCCATTTTGACTTATGCTGCTTCCCTTGTTTCTTCTAGCAAATCCAGGTTCATGCGAAGGGCTTCATGATTACTTTCTTCATTGTATGCAACCACCCGATAGCTGGGAATGCCTATCTCTGTCGGAACCAGGGCTTTCGTGTCGTATGCCAATTTAAAAGGGGTTTGCCCTGTGCTTTCCCTTGGAGTTGTGTGATATGACCATAAGACGCTGTATAACTCCTCTACCCATTCTCCCTTGGTTTGATCCAACCTTTTCTTGATGCCTTGCAGCAGCGTTCGGTTTGTTACTTCCATCATTCCATTGGTTTGGGGGTGTGCCACTGAGGTGAAATGCAAGCTGAGGTGGAGGTTTTGGCAAAATTCTTTAAACTCTTTAAAATCAAACTTTTTCCCGTTATCCGTTACCAGCCTCTTGGGTATCCCAAATCTGCATACTACGTTCTTCCAGAAAAAACTTGTTATCTTTGCTTGGGTGATTGATGCAACAGGTTCTGCCTTTACCCATTCAGTGAAATGATCTATGGCGACAATCAAAAACTTTTTCTACCCTTTTGCCAGAGGAAAAGGACCCAGGATATCTATTCCCCACTGTGCGAATGGCCAGGCGATACCCAATGGCTATTGTTGTGCTGGTGGCAAGTGATTGTACCTTTTATGATACTAGCATTTTTCACATTTTGTTACGAGCTCCTTGGCGTCCGCCTACATAGTAGGCTAATAATAGCCTTGCAGTAATTCTTTCTGAACTACCGTTCCTACTGCTTTATGAGCTCCTCCAATTCCCTCGTGGATTTCCCTGAGCATATACTCTCCATCTTCCCTAGCGATGCATCTCAACCAGGGGTGCGTTGCCAACCTTTTTTAAAGGATATCCCCATCGATAGCATATGCTACTGCATTTCTCTGCACTTTTCGAGCCTCCACTTCATCTGATGGGAGTATTCCTAAGTCCAGCCACTCAATAATAGGCTTCATCCAATAAACTGCCTTGATGACCATTATGTTCTGGCTGTTCCCCGTGGTTGGTTCTGTCAGTTCTTCTAGGAGTACCCCTCTTGGTATGTCGTATCCCTCATATGCTTTTTTGGAAAGCACGTCAGCCTCTTGATTAGACTCTCTGGGGATTTGTTTGAGCACAAGATATGTTCCCGCTTATCTAAGCTGATCTGTTACCCCAGTTGCTATTGCCAAGTATCTGAGCATATCTTCATCCTTTGCTGTAAATCGTCCCTCCATCTGATTAATTACCAACTGAGAGTCACTGTAAACAATCAAAGCTTCGGGCTTGATCTCCCTTGCTAAGCTCAAACCAGCTATCATGGCTTCATATTCTGCAGCATTATTAGAGGCTTTGAACTGTATCCTGAGGGCATATTCTATCTTGATTCCTCTTGGGCCTTTGAGCACTACTCCTGCACCAACACCCCTAGGGCCGGCCGCCCCGTCAATATATAAGAGCCATGGGGCAAGTTTTGTTTCAACCAGTTTGCTCTGCTCTTCCCCACATTCTGCCATAAAGTCAGCCAAAACCTGGGCTTTCAAGGACTTTCTTGGTTCCTACTTGACTCCGTATCCCCCAATTTTGGTCGCCCATTTAATGATTCTTCCAGACGTTTCAGCCTTCTATAATATCTTTCGCAACGACTGATATGTTCTTACTATTATCTGATGCGCCTTAAAATACTGCCTCAAACATCGTGCAGATATTATCAAGGCGAACGCCATCTTTTTAATTTTGGGATACCTGAGTTTCGCACCCTTAAGGGTTTTGCTAACGTAGTACACCGGGAACTGCTCTTTCCCTTCTTCCCTCACTAACATTGCTGCCACTATTTCGTCTGCTACTGCCAAGTAAAGGTACAGGGATTCGCCTTGTTTTGGCCTGCTGAGGAGGGGAGGAGAACTGAGAAATGATTTCAATTCCTCAAAAGCTTTATGGCATTGATCCGTCCATTTGAAATTCTTCAGGCATTTCAGTGCTTGAAAGAACGGGAGACATCTTCTGGCGGAACAAGAAATGAAGCGTCCCAGTGCTGTGATGCGTCCGTTCAACCTTTGCACTTCTTTGATGGTTGAGGGGGTTTCATTTCTATCACTGCTTGTATTTTCTCTGGATTCGCTTCGATTCCTCTCTGGGAGATCATGAAACCGAGGAACTTCCCGGCCTTGACCCCAAAAATGCATTTTTCTGGATTGAGCTTCATGCCAAATTTACCCAACACTCCCAGTGCCTCCTCCAAATCCCTGGCATGGCTACTACCTTTTTCACTTTTTACTATTATATCATCGATGTATACCTCCACCGTTTTCCCTATCTGCTCTTTGAATATCCGGTTTACCAATCTTTGATAAGTGGCACCAGCATTCTTCAGACCGAATGGTATAGCCTTGTAGCAAAATGTCCCTCTATTTGCGATGAAGGACGTTTTTTCCTCGTCCCACCTGTCCATCCTGATCTGGTGATATCCTGCATGCGTATCCATGAAGCTGTATATTTCATACCCTGTAGAATCCACAAGCTGATCAATGCTCGGTAGTGGGTAACTATCCTTTGGACATACCCTGTTTAGATCGGTGAAATCAACACACATTCTCCACTTTCCATTGGACTTCTTAACCAAAACAACATTAGAGAGCCAATCAGGGTAATATACTTCCTTAATGAAACATGCTTTAAGGAGTTTGTCCACTTTGTCTGAAATGGCGATTTGCCTTTCTGGTTCATGTCTCCTCTTCTTTTGCTTTATTGGCTTTACTGACTGATCCACATTTAGCTTGTGAGTCATGATGTTAGGATTGACCCCCTGGATATCCTCCGGAGACCAAGCAAAAGAATTCTCCTTCTCTCTTAGCACTAGGAGGACCTCCTGCCGCACCGCTTCTTCCATGTCTGCTCCCAACTTCACCTTTTTATTTTCAAATAATTCCCATTCACGTTTCTCCCCTGCTGGCTCTGGTCTACTTTCCCCCGCTTCCTACTCGAGGGTTTCCATGGGGAGTGCCTCTACTGCTCCCCTTAAAGCCACCATGCAAGCCTCTCGGGAAGCCTTTTGGTTGCCCCTTATACACAATTCTCCCCTAATAGTGAGGATTTTCATGGTAAGGTATCTGATGCATGTACAAGCCCTTGTATCATAGAGGAAGGGTCTGCCTAGAATTGCATTGTAGGCAAAAGGGATATCCACAATCATAAAGGTGATTGGGAATTCCTCATAGCGTACCCATCACCCAACTAGACTGTTAGCCTGGCTGAACCCTGCACTGGTACCGACATTCCTCCCAAGCCCACTAGTAAAGTGGAAACTCTCTTTAATTCCGTGGGTGAGCCGCGTAATGCTTTGAACACGCTCAAGGTCATTAGGTTTACTGCACTTTCGTCATCCACTAACATACGCCTTAGGAGTGTGTTCCTGATCTTGCCATCTACCACCATTGCATCTTCGTGTGGTCCGTCCAACCAATCCCCATCTCGAGGTGAGAAGGTGATATGCTGATCAATCCTGAGGACCCCGGATACTGAATACACTCCTCTCCTCCTCTTCCTTCCGAACCCATTTTCTCCTGAAAAACCCCCAAGAATCACATTAATTATGGTTGCGGGCTCCTCCCTCTCCTTCTTTTGTTCTCTATCTCTTCCTCTATCTTCGTTTCCTCCCCTAAGGGCGATATCTCCCATCACTACCTGATCCGTTGACGGACCTCTGCAAATGGCCAATACGAATCAACCTTTGAATCTCTTCCTTAAGTTGCACACACTCCTCCGTGTCATGGCCCGTACCCCTGTGAAACTCGCAGTACTTATCCCTATTTTTGGGAGATTTGGAATCAATTTTTCTGGGCCAATTGACTCTCTCCCCAGTCTGCTTTATCCACATCTGAATACCCCGTCTCGAGGTGTTGAGAGGTGCATGTTGGCATTGCGGTTAAGGGTTTGCATGGAACGTATGTTGCCTGGAATTCCTGTCGACCCTCCTCTCATCTCCTTCTCTCCTACGAGGTCTGAACTCGTACTCTCTTGCTATTCTTCGATCAAACGACCATCCTCCTTTTCTCGTCCCTCAGGTAGAAGGGTCGTGGGCTTACGCCTATCTGGTTTATTTTCATCTGTAACTGTGGACTTTTTGAGCTGAATATGCTGGGATGCACGCGCCATCAAATTAGGGAAAGTAAATAGTGGTATGAAAGCTATGAAACCGAGCTATGAAAGCTTGGAAGAGCTGGGCGAAGCTGGTGATGGAACCGCTGTCCAGCCCTTGGTACCATTCCTGGGCCACACCCTTTAAGGTGGTGGGGAATACCTTACAGAGGACAGAGTCTTTGGTAGACTGCAAATGGATGGTGGTTCTGTAGGTATTGACATGGCTAACTGGATTTGTCGATCCGTCGTTGGAGTTTAAAGGTGGCTGTAGACGGCGGGGTTTAGCGTGCTGTAGACACCCAATTTCGGGATAGCTGAGCATTGATGCGACAGAGAACTCCAATGATGAGAAAATTAAAAATTAGTCTCGGGATGTTTGAGTTCGAAATCTCAAAGAGGCTTGATTGTGTTTCTAAAGTACGTTTAAGGACTCAATTGCAAAGTTTTGGTTTTTATAGGGACTTTTTTGTAATTAAATGTTAA
>CATIWK010131099.1:0-11973 GCA_949634005.1 Mallotus japonicus | reverse complement strand
TGTGATTAACCTGATTTCTTAACTTGGATTATAATGAGGTGTTTTGATTTTGAATGCTTATTGAACTATAAAGGCAATAATGTTGTTTTGATTGGTTATTTGTGAAGATGGCATTTGTTTTATGTATTACCACCCTATATGAGTTGTTGAACGTGCTGAGATGATATATGCACATTTGAGATTGTGGTGGTTGTTATTGCGCAATAAACAACAGGGCACTTGATTGCAGGACAGTGAAGGAAGAAGGGTCATGCAGTGCTAATGTAGTCGAAGGGTTAGCCTTCAAGTGTGCCTAGTGAGTGAGATTATGATGGCCTGTATGTTATGGCCAAAATATGATGCTTGCTTAGGGATGGTAATTACATGTGAAAAACTATATAGATAATTGAAAAGCATTTGTTTTATTCACTTGAGCTTTAGATAAGTTCAAAGGCAATAATGGCTTTAAATATTTAAAGTGGATTATAAATTGATTTTAAATACTTTTAGTATGCTAATTTGAATTGTTTAATGTGTTTGATTTAACCAATTGATTTCTGCTTGGAATGTCTATTCATTGAGTATTTTTGTACTCATTTTACTCTGTTTTATAAATGTTTTCAGATATCCAAGCTTGATAGTGGGTGGTTGAGCTAAGATAGAGTGTGTATAGAAGTTCAAATTAAGGTTGTCCAACATCCTTGTCAGAGAAGCCTTGTATCTTGTTTCTTAATCTTGTTTGTTAAGTATTGTAAAAATATTTAAACTGAAGTCTTATAGTGGTGGCTAGGCTTTATGTAAAGCAATTATATAAAAATGTGTTTTATATTGCTTTGATAATGTTTACTCTACTATATTTTAGTTTGCAAGGATTAATATCAATATAGTTTTAAAATATGTGATTTTCAATATTACTTAGTCATCCTATACTATAATTATTATTCATAAACTCATCAATTTATAGGGAAAATTTTATTTTCCATTACATGAATTTATTAAGCTTTTATTTGGAGGTATTTTATTTCTTTAGCTAATATAATTATAATTATAACATATTGTTGACTAATTTAAATGCTTTGATGAATGGTTGGTTTTAAACATCCATCTCAGGCTACGTGAGATGAGGTGTGACACGAAGAGTCCTTCGATGATCCAGACTTCGGGGATTCAAACCCGAACAGTCCTTCGATGATCTGAACTTCGAGGATTCAAACCCGAACAGTCCTTCTACCGGCGTCCCTTTAATTTTGATATGGGCACTCGCACCTTTATCCCGGGTTTTCCAGCCTTGGAGGTAGTCCCTTTTTCCTGATATAGGAACCCACGCCATCAGCGTGCTCAGGTTTTCCTGGCCCGAGTCCCTTAAGTACTTTTAATGCGGGAATCTCGCACCTTCATACTCAGGTTTTCCTGACCGAGCAGCAGTCCCTGTTTCTCTGATGTTGCAACCAGATAGTCCTGCTGATACTACAATCAGATAATCCTTATAATTGAACAGCACTTGTTTGATAAAATTAAACATAACCACCTTCCTTCGGGAACTTCGCCCGACACTCTTTTGTTCAATAATTCCGAAAACTCTTCTGTTTTCAATAACAAAATTTCGGGACTTGCCCGAAGCGACCTCACTACCCTTACTTCATTTATTTATCATTTTTCACAAAAATGACCTTTTTTTTTTTTGAAAACTATATAAGGGCAAAACCCTTTCTCTCTTTTCACTTTTCACTTTCTCTTTTTCATCTTTTTACCTCTTTCCCTTTCCTGCTCTCATACTTTCAAATGGCCGATGAGCAAACACCTCCTCCTCCTACATAGGACCTCATCGCACCTGCAGTGCGGGCTCCCTGTAGTCTTGGGTTTACCAGGGACACCACCGTCCCTCTTCTTACTGATTTAGGGTCCCACATTTGTCACTTGGCATCAGGAGAGGTTAGTTCCCTAATCTCCTCATTTTTCTTTATTTTTCTCTAACTACAGTGCATCTAATCCAACTTCCCTATATTCTTACAGACTGATGCTACTTTGCTCAAGGGTGCCGAGAACTTCCATAGAGCTTGGGCTTTCTATAATGAGCTAACTGATGACCAGCGGGACCGGATTCAGGAGACCGGCTTTGAGGACTTCATCCTCTCTCTCGCAGAGGAGCAGGGGAAGACAGACTACCAGCCTTTGCATGCTGTGATGGAGAGGTGGTTTGACACCACTCACACCTTCCATTTCCCATTCGAGGAGCTTACTCTGGACCCCGTTTCATTTTGCCGCTATCATAGGGATTGCTTGTGGAGGAGACCCCGTCCCCTTTGACATGAGCCTCTATCAGATGTCTCCCGAAAAGCTGACCTATATCGAGTGCCTCCTAGGCATGGTCTCGAAGATGAAGGGGACACACACTATTAAGCATGACTCGCTGCGGGCTTTCTATACACGGGATAGGACTACTGAGATGACTTCCTCGATGCAGATAGATCAGGTGGTACGAGCATTCCTGCTCTATCTTTTTGGCACCACTCTTTTTGCTGACACTGCTAGCTCACTGGACTTGATGTTCATCATGCCTCTACAGGACTTGGACCGGGTCTCTTCTTTCAACTGGGGTGGCCGTGCTCTGGCGTACCTGTATAGGAGCATGGATGAGCTCGTCCGTGGAACTAAGAGATTCTGCGGCTTCTAGCATGCAGTTCTAGTAAATTCCATGTACTCTCCCCTTGATCCTTTCAAATAACTATTTTCTGATACTAACTAATAATGCTTCTTTGATAGGTCTGGGCCTTGGAGCTAGAGTTGGTCGTTGGAGTGATGAAAGTGGGGGGCGACTTCCCAGCTTTGAGCAGGTGGGGTGCTAGTCAGGCATTGAAGAAGCACCTGACTCAAGTACATATTCACCGGCTACACTTGAACTCGCTGACACAGGATACGGTACCACAGCATTTACAATAGTGTCAGTAAGCTTGTGAATTTAACTCACTTACCTGTCGATCTCTTTCTTTTACAGATCAAGAATGACTTATGGGGACCCGCAGATGGGTGGACTGCAGAGATGACTCGGTCTAGGCCTCTGTCCTTGAGGAGAGTTCTGCTCCGTGGGCCAGGCTACCGAGTCTGGTACCTTGGCGAGCGGGTCCTAAACTGGCACCGTGGCATTGGGGCGAGATGCGTCCTTAAACCTCCTCCTAGGAGTATGTTCTAGACTCACAAGCTAGAGGGTGAGGATCTCGATCGGGCCTTTTCCGGAGTAATTGTTGTAGATCGCACCATCTCGACACAAGAGTGGGTACAGGGATTTCGTCTAGACTCAGCTCCTACGGACGGTTCCCTTGTCTGACGCTTCTACTTCTTAGGTACATTCTTGACACCCCTCTTTGCTTTTGAGGTTATCACATACTGATATGATTTCATATTTCTAGGCTGCAGCTCGCGCACCTGGCCCTTGAGTCAGGCCAGAGGTCCGAGAGAGAGAGAGCCTCAAAGGTTTCGTTTTGATGCTAGTGCAAAGGGCACTTCAGCCACGGTTGAGTGAACGGGACCACCTGATGCCCCCTGCCCTTCAGTGGTCGCTAGCAATTTGGTTTACACTCGAGACCCCCTGGTTCGCTGCTGGGTTCCTCCGGGAGAGCTGTCCCATCAATTCCTGACCTTGGATGACAGTTTGAGGCCTGCGTGTGTCCTTGAGGGTGCCACGCATGTAAGTTTAACCCTATCTCATGTTCTACACCATTCTCAACCTGTTTGTTAATACTGAAATCTCACTTGTACCTGCAGATTCCTTTGGCTCAAGGTCAATACATGTACCGCTTGATCAAGGCTCAACGGGACTATCTGCTAGAGGTCACTCAGCAGTGGAGGGTAAATGATCTTCCTATGTCTATATGTATGCATGCTCACATGATTTACTAACCTTTAACCTGCTCACACACAGGATCAGGACGCGATGCACCATGAGAGGATTTTGACCCTGGATCGATAGATAAAGGCGCTTCAGCTCGATGATGATGAAGAAGACGAAGACAGGAGCGGCAACAATGCTGGAGGTGGAGATGATCCTGAGGGCATAGACCCAGATGTTTGAGATAGACTAGGGCTTATTTCTGATAGGTCTTAGATACTACAATTTGATCTCAAAATTTTTGTACTTTCAGTATTTTCATTTCATTCATTTTTTTGTTTGCTTCAACTGGATGTTATGCACAATTTCCAACTCAAATTTATGAATTTAGCAGTAATTCGAATGTCTCTGTGTGTATGCTCTTTAAACAGCTAGATTGCGTAACTTTTAATCAAAACCATATTATTTTCTCATGAAATCTCCGTCCGTCATCCTGTTAAAGAGGCGATCGCCTCTTGGTTAAGGGGCGATCGCCTCCTTACCATGCTGCATACTCCTTTTAAATCCCTAATTCTGTAATTCAACTTCCATTCCTCTCCTCTTCATCCCAAAACTTTATTTTCTCTCTCCAAGATTTCTAAACCCCCTAAAAATGACCGAAAGAAGCCTCAAACGACTACAGTCGATCCTAAAGATCCTGGATGGAGAATCATGGGCCAGATTAGAGCCGTTTCACCTATCAATCTTCAGATTGCTACATGCTAAAAGAATCAACTTCCCCTTCCTCCATGCTATGTCTCGATCTTGGGATCCTCAAAAACACATTTTCCGGTTTAGTATTGTAGAACTATGCCCCTTACCGGAAGAATTTGAAGCTATATCAGGTTGTAGCATGGATTCCGCTTCTCAACTTACTATCCCTAACCTCAGAATTCTGGATCCATATTTTGTTTAATATCAGATGGCCCAGATGTTCGATCTTTCACCCTAGTCTTCAACTCACTGCATCGTTGTCTCTGAGATTGATCTAGAATCCTTTATTAAGATCTTCTCAAATGTGGATAAAATAGAAGCTTGCTATGGCCCTTTGTCTGTATGCTCAATTCTTGCTTGTTTCGCTCTCTGGAAACTGTGATTCCAAAATCCTACACATCTTAAGCCAAGTGGAAGCAGGACTCAACCCGTTCCCTCTTATTCTAGCAGAAACTATCATTGGATTGGATAACTTCTCATCAACCAAGCGATTCACTGGGAGTCCATTGCTACTAGAGGTTAGTCTTCTCTTCTAACTTGTCTATTCTGCCATTCTGTCATTTCCAAATGTCTTGTTCACCGCTTTGGCAGATATGGTTCTATGAGAAGCTAGGATTGATAGATCCTCCATAAAATATTGCACGCTACAGAGCCGAGCATTATGGAACTAGAAAACTACATTCTGTTCCAGATAATATCCAAGGTTGGCTGTCAACATTCCCTGACACTCTGATCCGATGGATGTATCTGTGGTGGAGAGTGCAACATGTGACCCTTTATTTACAAACTTACTGTGTTCTCGTTGTTGGCCTCCATTTCGCCACATTCTATAACCCTACACACCTCTACCGTCAGTATGGGCAAAAACAATTAATTCTAGAGCTCGTGCATGAATTCGAACCAGGACCCCTTTCTCAGAACTTTCTGGACAACTTGACTGCCACCTGGCCTCGAAAATCTATCCAAAAGAGCATAGACTGCAATGGAGATCCATCCATCGATGATCAGTACAAGGCATGGATTCAGTTGCAACAGACAAAAAAGGATGAGTTTGTTAGAAGCAAAAGAACAAGAGAATTGCAAGCATCAAGTGTTCAGAATGTTCATCAAAAGAAAAGGAAACAGAATTAGGTTATGAACTAAGTCATCTTTTCTTATTTGTGAAATAGAGTTTCCTTTTATAATTAAAAAATTTGTAATAGACACCTAATGCAATGTTTAACAATAATTTAGAACAATCTGTTCCATTTAATTTAAGCATAATAAGCATATACATTTTTCTTCTATCATATCTCATGTCGTTAATTAGCTTGCCCTTACAAGTTTCCTAACTAACCATTTTTCGCTCTCTTTCTCCTTTTACATGTCCTTAACTTTTGCCTGGACCACCTCTTTCAAGGTTTTCAATCCAACAGGACTTTTTACTTTTTCATTTTCTTTGTCTCTAACTTTTTCCTAGACAGCCTCATTTGCGAGGTTTTCTCTCTAGCGAGACTCTCACAGGAAGTATTTCTTCAGCTTGTCAAGGTTGATGGGTTCTCTGAATTCATTCCCTTCCAGGTCAGATATAATAGCGGCGCCTTTGGAGAATAATTTCTTTGCCAGGTACGAACCTTCCCAGTTAGGCTTAAACTTCCCTCGCGGGTCGGTCATGATTGGTCTTGTAAGTTTCAACACTAAATCACCTTCCTTAATCTTTCCTGGCTTGACTTTCTTATTGTAAGCTCGAGCTATTCTTTTCTGGTATAGTTGTGCATGATACATGGCCTTCATTCTTTTCTCATCTAACAATGCAAGCTGTACTAAGCGGCTCTCCACCCACTGATATTCGGGGATCTTAGATTCCAAAAGAACCCTTAATGATCGAATCTCAACCTCTATCGGTAATACCGCCTCACATCTATATACTAAGGAATATGGAGTGACCCCTGTCGATGTTCTAGCAGTAGTCCTGTATCCCCATAGTGCAAACTGTAGATAATCTGCCCAGTCCTTGTAATTCTCAAGCGTTTTGGACAAGATCTTCTTCACATTTTTGTTCGCAACCTCTACTGCGCCATTCACTTGTGGTCTGTAGTGAGACGATCTGTAATGCTCAACCTTGTACTCTTGTAGCAAAGCAGCGGTTTCAGCTCGAAATTGGACACAATTATTGGTGATGACATGATGAGGCAATCCATACCAGCAAATTATATTCTTTTCAATAAACCTTGCCATTTGTTTCAAGCCAACAGTAGCGTAGAACTCAGCTTCAACCCATTTGGAGAAATAATCGATGGCTACTACTATGTATCAATGACCGTTTGATGCCTTCGGTCTTATCTCTCCTATAATGTCGATTCCCCAAACTGCCAACGGCCATGGAGAAGTCATTCCTTGTAGTTCTATAGACGGTAAATGACTGACATTGCTATAAGCTTGACAGTTATGACATTTCTTCACAAACTTGACACAGTCCATTTCTATGGTCAGCCAAAAGTATCCTTGACGAGTTATCTTCTTTGCCAAGACTATTCTGTTCAGATGTGGCCCACATACTCCTCCGTGTACTGCCTCCATAAGTTCCTGAGCTTCAGCTTTATCGACACATCTTAAGTGGACACCAGTTGGCATCTCTTATACAGCATCCCATTGTAGTTGATGAATTGCCGCTACAACATTCTCAGAGACATCCTTTCCTTCTTTTCTGCATCCTCAAGGAACTGTCCTGTTTCTAAATATTACTGCAGATTATAAAACCACGGCCTCTCAGCATCATCTAATGGTATTACTCTCATCTCTTTATAATAAGGATATCGGGATTTCACTAGCACTAGAGGCTTGACTCTTGTTTGTTCTCTACTCTCCCACATGGAAGCCAGGGTAGCTAGGGCATCTGCTATCTGGTTATCCTCTCTTGGGAGATGAACAAATTTGCATTGAGTAAAGGACAATGAAACAGTAGCCAAATAATCCCAGTACAGGTGCAGTCGGTCTTCTTTCACTTCCTATTCTTTGGAAGCTTGCTTCACAACCAGTATGGAGTCACCGTATATGACAACATCTTCTGCCCCCACACTGTGTAACACCTCTATACCAAAGATACAGGCCTCATATTCAACTTGGTTATTTGTTACATCGAACTCGAGCCTCTTCACCATTGGGATCATTTCTCCTTCTAGCGTGACCAGGATTTCACCTATACCTGCTCCTCGATTGTTGACTGCTCCGTCAAGGACATTTTCCATCCTTGTACTTCTATTGCTGCTAAATGTTCATCGGGAAATTCTAACTCCCACTCTTAATTGTCGGTTATCGGGTTCTGTGCTAGAAAATCCGCTACTGCTCTTTCCTTTACCACCTTCTTTGCCACATAGTCTATGTCGAACTCAGTGAGCAGAACCAACCACCTAGTTAGCTTTCCCGTAAGCGAAGGTGTCTATTGAAGATACCTCATGGGGTCATGTTTAGAAACTGCTTGTACGCTGTAAGATTGGAAGTAGTGATGGAGCTTCTTCGTCTCCCACATCACAGCTAAACACGTATTCTCTACCAAACTGTAATTGGCCTCATACTACAGCAGCTTTTTACTCAAGTAGTACATCGCGTTTTTGACTTTCCCCTCACTTTCCTGTGCTAACATAGCCCCTATCGTATCCTTTTCTATTACCAAGTAGAGGATCAAAGGTTTACCTGGTCTTGGTGGTTGCAAGATCAGTAGGTTCATCAGATAATCCTTAATAGCTTCAAAAGCCTGTTAACACTTGTCGTCCCAAATTACTAGCTGATTCTTCCTCAGAAGTTTGAAGATCAGCTCGTAATTCGCAGTCAACTTAGCTATGAACCTGCTAATGTACTGAAGTCGCCCGATAAATCCCCTGACCTCCTTCTCTGTCTTGGGCGCAGACATTTCGCTGATCGCTTTAACTTTATCTGGATCAATTTTCTATCCCTTTCTGGCTATTGATGTGGCCCAATAATTTCCCAGACGTTACCCCAAATATACACTTCTTTGGGTTCAGTCTGAGATTGTACTTCTCAGCCCTTTCTAGAAACTTGTCCAAAGCTTCAAAATGACCTTCTCTGGTTGCAGACTTTACCATCATGTCATCAACATACACTTCTATCTCCTTATGGATCATATCATGCAACAAGGTAGCGGCCATTCTCTGATAAGTGGCCCCTGCGTTCTTCAGCCCAAATGGCATGACTGTGTAACAGTAGATGCCCCACTCAGTGGTGAATGATGTCTTCAGCTTGTCTATCACCGCCATCATAATCTGGTTGTATCCTGAAAAACCATCCATGAAGGAGTACATTACGCTAGAAGCTGCACTATCAATAAGGGTGTTGATGTATGGCAGTGGAAAGTCATCTTTCAGACAGGCTTTGTTCACATTCTAACCCTTCCATCTTTCTTAAGAACCGGGACTATGTTCGCCAACCAATGAGTGTCCTCTACTACTTCCAGGAATTTTGCCTTCAACTGCTTCTCTACTTCTTCTTTGACCAGAAGAGCCCATTCAGGTCTTAGCCTCCTTTTCTTTTGTTTTACCGGTGAAATGTGAGGATACATAGGGATTCTGTGCTCCACGATCTCCCTGTCGATGCCCGGCATATCCTCGTAACCCTAAGCAAATACTTCCTGTCTTCTTTTTAGAGTTTCTTTCATTTGTTCCTTCTCATCATGAGTTAAATCAGAAGCAAACAATATATTTTTAGGGTTATCATTTGTGCCCAAATTAAATGATTCAGTTTGTGTGGAATTAATGTCAAACATATGCATGAAATGATCGTCACAAACAGAATAACCGTTAGGAAACACATCGCACAAATAAGCAAAGTTAGACTTTATTACATTCATCTTTGAAAAGAACAAGTCATCAGTTTCAAACAAAGAAGCAAGAGACACGTCAAAATCGTCATCATAAAAAAGATCTACGATGGAGTTTAAAACATAGGTCTCAAGATCCATCTCCTTGTCCAGACCATTGGTGTCTTTTGCTTCTAGAGCAGTAATGTCCTCTTCAGGCTCTTCTTCGGCCACTATCAGTTCTTCTAGGGGGACATCTGTAGTGTCAGGCTTATGCGCTCCATTCACGTATTCAGCAAAAATCTCAAACCCCGGAATCAACTCTCCGACCATCAGAATAGGTTCGGGAGCCCCGCTGTAAGGATAGTCGTTACCTTCTTTCATAAAAGTCTCTCGCAGAGCCTTTCTCTCATACTCGGCTTCCTCTTTCTCGAGTTGGTCCCAAAGGTCAAGTTCCTCCTCAAAGCCACTACCTCCTTCGTACCCTATTCCGTGCTACAGGATCAGCGTTTCATGCTCCACGTGTTTTGGTACACTCTGCCGATTCTTCCCTAATCCCAAACCAGGAAAGAAATCCATGTTCCGTATCATGCCAACGACCTTTTCGCTCATTTCAGCCTCGTTATAAATCACACAGACTTCAAAGCTGGGACTTATAGGAATTTCTTTGGGCCCCAACTTCAACGCAGCTACAGCAGCCTCCGTTTCTGCTGATATAGTGACAACTTTATCCTCATACAGAAACTTAATCTTCTGATGAATAGTGGATGACACACCACCTAGAGGATGGAACCAGGGCCTTCCTAATAGAATGGCAAAGGTCATGGGGATGTCAATCATGTGTAAATCAACCCAAGCCTCATTGGGTCTTATCTTGACTAATGCTTTGAATGTCCCTTCTACATTCCTTCTCGTATCATCATAAGCTTTGATAACTACCTCAGAAGGCTTTAGATCAACTATGATCAACCCCAACTTCGGTAAGATCTTCAGCGGACAGACATTGATGGCAGAACAGTTATCCACCATTACGCAGCAGGTCATCTTCCCCTTCACTTCAGCTTTAATGAATAAAGCCTTGTGGTGGTCCCTTCCCTCTAAAGGTAGATCATCATCAGAAAACACGATGGTTCCTTGGCGAGTTTCCGTTAAAGAGCCAACCATTTGTTCAGGTGTACATCCCATGGAGATCTTCCTTTGATCCAGAGCTAGAACTAATGCTTCCTTGTGGTCCCTAGAATGCAAAAGCAGCTCCCAGACACTAGCAATTATCTCTTCTTTCTTAGCCTTTCCTTTTGAGCTTTCTGCCTCTTCTTGCTCTGATTTAACAGGTTCGCTTTCTTTTGCCTTCTCTTCAACTTTCCCAACCGGTTGATTCACTCTATTCTCTTTATCTTCGTACAGATCAAACCCACATGTCTTACTTCTACTCTAAGCAAGCTATTTATGCATACATTCAGAACTCTAAAACTACCCTAGAACTTCAATAAATCACATAAAAAAACATGGTATTTCACATGGGATTTACATTCAAAGCATAAATCAACAAAAAAAACTAAGGAAACTAGTAAACAAACATAAGACTTTTACATATGAAGAGCAAGTAAGAGTAGTTACTGAAATAGAAGTTTTTCCAAAGTAGTTTGCCCTCAGAGATTGAATGGTAAGCTTGATCTCTACTCACATGCAAGAAAGAGCCTTCTTCCTCCTTAAGAAATGAACTCTCTAAGCTTATTTTCTCCTCCTCCTTCTAGAAAACGTTTTCCCTTTTTCTTTCCAAAGCTCTCCTCTGTTCTTGCTTCTATAAATCTTCCCTCTTAGTTGCTAATGGTTGCTTACATTTCCTCTCTCCTCTCTCCTCTCCCTCCTTTTAATCCCCCCAAGACCCACCTAACCTCTCCCATCACCCTAGCCTTTTCTTTTCCCCAAGTCCCCTCTAATCCGCTCCTTTTTCTCTTAAAAACTGAAATTTTACGTGTTGGAGCAGAAGGTGAGGCGTGGGCCCACCATTTCTGCCATTTACATGCTACATTTAATGCAGCATGCAAGTGGCTATCGAAGTGGTGATCGCCTCTTTGCCAAGAGGCGACGCCTCCTTGGCTTGGGCCCGCAATGGGCCAGAGCGCTTGGTTTGGGTCTGGACGGGCTTGGCTTTCTAAATTCACTTTTAAAGAGTTTCAGACTTCTTTCTTGCATTCAATTCTCGTTCTCATCATCAGATTTTGTTGCGGGCCAGCTAAATTGAACATCCGCAGTCCGTCCCCTATCGCGGGCCAACCGAACCGAGTGTCAACAATATCTTTTGTGTTTTGGAAATAAATTATTATTTTTTCCCTAATTGGGATGTTTTAAAATATTGTATTTGTGGTATCCGCATCCTCGAGATCAGCTTTCAATCGAAAAGGAATGCTAATATTGGATTGGATGCAGCCCTTGGTTGAATTTCCAAATGAAAATATCAAGAAATGTGCATTTGTTACTAGTTTAACAAGATAAAGCAATAAACAAGCCTATGGTAAAACATTTTATCATGAATCCAAACATTTAGTAAAGAGTAAAATTCAAACGTCCATCCCTAACTCTCCCATATCATGCCTTGCAGCTTTGTCATTAGGTAGTGAAC
>CATIWK010131059.1:0-18874 GCA_949634005.1 Mallotus japonicus | reverse complement strand
TATATTTTCTTTAGGTATATACACAGGAGAGGGTAACACTATAACTCTAGGCGAAAATCTTGCATACCTAAATGGCTTGCTGGTCCCAAGTCATCATCTTCCTAATTTCATTCACTTGAGCCAGCCATGTTTCTTTTACAGTTTTTCACCATTATACTGCATTACGTGAGTAATAGTGCCATCATATATTGGCTTTCACCACCACAACCTGTAACCAACCCAACTTCCATGCCAGCCTCATAACTCTGCAGTTAAAACAGTACAAGCTCCAACGTTCTTGGATATGTATCTATTAATGCACTCACCAGCATAAGCATTAGAATGAATTTATGAGGCCATCTGCACAAACGATACCTATATGACGCCTGAGTGATGTCGTAGTAGTATTAACTTTGCACCAACCATATAGGAGGGATCAACCAATCCAAACTTCTTTCCTATGGCCTTTATGTGTGTATCCAGGTAAAATTGAATTAGTTAGAATACGATAGATTCTGAATTATCGGTGATTTAAATTTAAAAAAAAAAATTCCTGTGATGGTTGTGGGTCTCTCTACACATTCAAAGCAAATAAAACTACCTGCACAAGCTTCCAGATAATTTGCTAGTTATCGGCAAATTGCCCAAGCTGCAAAGATGAAACTATTGAATTACAAGTATACAGTAGTTAGCTATTCTATTTTCAAGAGCTAAAACTGAGTCAATTTAATTTAGATTCTATTTATTTGGTAAAAAATAAAGGTGAGAAACAGAATCAAAATGAATAATTTCGATTCATAGTGTTTGGTTAGGTAAAATATAGCATGGAAACATCAACGGAAATGAGTTTTGTATTCTTAAGGAATGAGTTTTGATTTCCTTAAAAATCAAGTCAAATTAATTATAAATTCATTAAACATTTAAATATTAACATATATTTTTTAAAATTTATAAAGAAAACATATCAATTAACAAAAATATATATTAAAAGTTTAAATGAAAATAATTATCAAAAATAAATAATTTTTATACTGATTTTTAAAAATTATAATAATATTTTTATAAATAAATAATTTAAAATATTTTATAATAGATAATTATAATATAATTTTTAATGTATAAAAATAATTATAAATGTTAATTTTTAATATATAAAAAATAATTACAAAATATTTTTCATAAAAGAAAATTTAGTTGCTACATAATGTTGATTCTCAATTTTCCATTCCGTAGAGAACCGGACAACTTGTTCAAATTTTTGATCCTTTTTTTTTTTTCCGATTCCAATTTTAATTCTGATTTTAGAGCACAAACCAAACGCTTTCTTAATATTTCATAATTTTATGAAAAAGTTAATAATTCTACATGATGGACTAGCTTCACTTAAAAGTTTTTCATATGCACCAATATTTATTAATGTAAATGGTAAAAAAATAAAATTTCTTTAAATAACATGTTGGTTTTAAATTTTGTGGAGAAAAAAAGTTGGAATCCTTTTAGGTGCTTTTTTTTTTGTTGGTTTGGTTTTGTGGTTTCTGTTTTAGGCTTATCGGGTCCGTCTTTTTTTTTTTTTTAAATTGGAGGTCATATGACCTTAGTATCGATGAATTGAATAACATAGGGTAGCCCTCTCCTTTTGGATCGACGACAGTAAAAATCGAACCTTACACCTCAGAATGCCTTTAAAAAGAAATTACCATTTGACTACTATCTCACTAGTTTATCGGGTCCATCTTTAGTGTTAACAGCAGGGTTTCATTTCTTTTGTGGGACTTATGTTTTTTGTTCTTTTTGTATTCTTGTTTTGTGACTTTTTAACTTAGTTTTTAAGGAGGGATTTTTTTCGTCACTTGAGTTTTATTAATTCAAGTGGGTTTTTTTTTGCTGATAATATGCACTGTAGTGCATGTATATATATGTAGGTACAAAATTGGATAAGAAACTCGTATAAATTTGGTCATAAAGTTGCCTTTTGCAGGATATCAAGTGTGAACAAAAATTTTACATTGAAAAGATATAAGAAATGTGTGTTCAAAAAAAATTATAAGAAATGTAAAATATATGTAATTAAAATAATTTAATATTACTAACAACCGTTGGAATCAACTGGTAGGGAGTTATTTTTTCTTAAATTAAGTTTCAGTTTCGAGTTCTAGTGTATATAATTGCGTTAAATTAGTTATTGGGGAACTTCCACTGCTTTTATAATCCCATCCAAATTAAACCAGATTAGTTAAATTTTAATGAATTTTGAATACTAATAGTTTAAAAAAATTTTAGGGATAAGTACAATTTTGATTCATGTGGTTTTACCTTTTGACAAAATTAGTCCTGTGTTATTTTTTTAGCATTTAAGTACTATGTGTTTCATATTATTTTACACTTTAGTACCCTTCTAACAAATATTGTTTAAAATATATGTTTTAATGTAAAAATAATATGATTTTCAATGCTAAAATCATATAATGAGTAATATATTATTCAACTAACTATAATAAACTCACAAAAAATCAAATTCATATGTATTTTTAATTTAATTATGAATAAAAATAAATGATTTTAAAATAAATTTGTAATATTTTTAAAAATAAACAATTGGTTGGATTGATCGTAAATCATATATAGATAAATTTGTCATTAAAAATTAATATTTTATCATAAAATAATGGTGATATTAGTTAAAAGGGTACTAAAGTGTAAAAAATGAAAAAAACATGGTACTTAAAAATAAAATAAAAAATACAGGACTGGTTTTGCCAAAAGGTAAAACCACAAGGATCAAAATTGTACTTATCCCAAAATTTTAAATATTTAAGACCTTCAGATTTTAGATCAAGAGGTGATATCTGATTCATAATTAATTGTCATTTTTGCAGTATATATAGAAAATTATTCACCATGAAAATGCCAAAAAAATTCAAATTCTAATCATGCAATTGTTAAAAAAAGAAAGAGAATATATTATCTTTCTTAAAGCAAACAAAAACTAATAACAATAAAATCTTATATATTGAAAAACTATACATAAAATAAATAAAAAAAGAAACTAGACTCAATAATTGTCATATAATAACAATAATAATATGGACAAATGGTCAAGTAGGTCCTTCAACTTGACTATTCGGGCCATTTAGGCCGAATTTATACTTTTTCAACAATTAGGCCCATTACTTCTATTTTCAGGCCTATTAAACCCATTTCTCTGGCTCCATGCACGCGTGGTGTGCACTCAATTATATTGCAAATTTAAAAATATTTTTAATTAATAAAAAAATAAGTTAAAAATGACAAAACGTATAACTAATATTGGTTAAAAAAAAACGGTTTAGAAATTTGAAATACCCCCAATTCCTCAATGAAAGAACCCTAATTTCACGTTGAAAGTGACAAACACCAAATTAGTGAAATCTCTCTGAAATTGAAGCATCGGAAAGTAGGGAAAAACATATGGATGTCTTCCTCGTCGCGAAGATCAGATTCTTCATCGTATGATTCATCAGTAAGAACGCGTTTTGTGGCATGGGGGCATCCGGAATTCAATTATGAAGTGCTAGTAAGATTCTGCTACTGTAACATTAAGGCACCAAGGTGGGTAGTGTCCACAGAACAAAATGCTGGAAGAAGGTTTTATTCACGTATTGTGAGTTATGAGGTAAGTGTATATGAATGTAGTTTATAAATTTTTAAGAAATGTATATTTGTATAATAAATGTTTGATGTGGTTTATGGCAGAGGAAGAAGAGGTATTCAGACAGAAGAGGATGTGACTACTTTGAATGGCATGATGAACAATTTAGTCCCCAAGCAAGGAGGGTGATCCAGGAATTACAAGAAGAAAATGATAGCTTGAAGGTTGAGAATCAATCATTAAAGTGTGTAGTGTGTGATAGAACGAAGCATGCTGAATTCACTAAAATGCATATGGAAAGTACAAATTTGAGGAGGGAGTTAAAAGTTGCTAAAGAGTTAGGTCGAAATTATAAGTGGAAGATGTTGTTTTGTATGGGAATGCTTGCCATAAATTGGTTGGTGTTTGTGCTTACTGCAGTGGCTATTAGCAGTAAGTAGCGTGTGTATTATTGTAAATGAAGAATTTATTTGTTGTTGCAAAAATGTAGATGCAAATTTTGCACTTATTGCATATGTGTTAGCAGTATATAGGTTAGAACTTTGTAATCAACTGATGTACTAATTATTGTATCTTTGTTAATGAAAATAGTTTATGCAACAGTGATTCTATACATTTGTGTTATGGTGCAGTGAGTGAGGTTATGCCCCTATTACCTGGAAATTATGTTTTTTTGAATGTTAATAAGTACAATTGCTAAGATGGAAAAAGACCAGTGCAACTGAAATAGTCCAACTGATAAAAGGTAAAAACACCAGTAATTGAAAATTTTGGAAAATAGAAATTAACTTCTTCATATTTCCATAAACTTGTTTATATACATCAACAACATATGCACTAACTTTTATACATAACTAACCATATGCACTAACTTCTACCTGCGCATTGCATCACCACTATCTGGTTTTTACAACATCGACTGAAGTATTTTGTTTTCATATCAATAAAATTTGACCAAAAAGTGACCACAAATTGAACAAAAAGTGACCCAATTTCCTATGGATTTTTACACCAATATTTACCCCTATATTTTGATCTTTATATAGACAAAAAGTGTCCAAAAAACTATACTAAACTATTACTATCAAGTTGTCTTAGATTATAGCAATGTGGACTTGCATGAGTATCCACATTACTCAAAATCTGAGATCGTCATATGCATAAACTTGCAAAAGTCCCAAAAATCTGAATTGTGTTTAGCTGAAATCTGAAGCTGCTACCTCCATGGCTTTGGCTTTGTTATTGGCTTTTGAACTTTCTTCGTACGCTTCACTGCATTTCTAGTTGTAGGTGCCCTATGCATCTGCTGAGACACAATTGGAGCTGGACTTGCTTCATCACATCCCTGAGCAGCTACCATGACATCTGATTATTGTGTTTGTACTCCTGGCATAGAGGATGAGGTTTAGTTTTGCCCTTTTGCTAGCATACTAACCTGAGCTTCACATTCCCTACCTCTTTTTCTTAAGTTGGCAACCTTTTGATCCCTTTGGATACCCAATTTTGAGCTTGATATTGCTTTTGCCCCTCCCCATGTCATACCAGGAGCTTGAAATCTGCCATACATTGGGTTTCCTTGAGTTTTGACATAATCATGGTCATAGGTGCTAACCTTTCTTTGATGTTCTATTGCAACTGGATTGGTTTCATATACAAAATGCTAGCCAAATAATCCAGGCTGCAATATATATTTCCAAAGTATGTAATTAATTCATAATAACATGCCACACACACAAGCAAATTTGCATTATACAAAATTAAATAAAACATACTTACATTCCAGGATAATTGACCTGTGTATTCATTATAATGAATCCCCATTCCAATTGATTTTGTTTTTTAGCTCTAGTATTTGGCTCCATCATTGGTGCCTTTCCCTTACCCTGACAGTCAGTCGCACCATGCACCTGGCTTTCTAATTCAGGTCTGGGTTCATTGATTGAAATTCCACTATTCCTTCTCAAATTATGCTTTTCAAATTGATTAGCTCTTTTTTCATTTCCATGTTCCTGTTGCATATTTAGAGTAATAGTAATCAGGAAAATGTATTTTTATGCACACATATCAATTACCTTTAAGTAATGAATAAATTATCCATGATGTAAATGGTCAATACTCTGCTCTCAGTGTTTTCTTTGCTAAATGATCCTCCATCAGCTGTTTTTTCTTTACTCCCTTTGCCTGAAACTTCACCTTGACCCTGCTTTTGAAACTATTACCAGAAAAAAAAAATCCCTACATTCAGTTATGTAAATGAGATCATACACTTCATTATTACTAATTAAACTATTTCACTTACATTTTCTTTTTGTGGGCATCCATTTTTATTATGCCCTATTTGATGACATAGGCTGCATGTCATCACTACACCTCGACAGGAAATTTTTCCACTTTTTTAAGGTTCTTCAGGTTCCTTTCTTTCACAAATTTTAGGTCTCCCCAGAGCCTTCTTCACTTCTGGTGGTAACAAAGGAGGCATTTTGGTCTTTGGCCACATGCTTCTACCATTTGCAGGTTCCATCACATATTGATAGCTGGCCAAATATTGTTCTTTGCTATACCACCTATCTATGTAATCTTATAAAACCTGATTGCTATGGTATAAGGCACATACACCATGTGGGCAAGGTATTCCGGTGAGATCCCATGATCTACATGTGCACCTCCTCTGCTGCAAATTAACAGTATGTCTGTCCTTTCCCTCACATATTTCATATCCTTTATCTCCATTCCACTCAATTGTACACATGGAAGCTCTATCAATGTTTTTGTTTAATTTTCCACAAGCACTAGGATTGAAATTGCAAAACCATTTATGTGTAGCATCTCTTTTCTCATGTATTCTTTTCATGGCATCAACCCTCACCCAATCCAACATCCTAATTATGTGTTTTTGCCTAGCTTTAAGTAAATGGCCATTGAATGATTCACACATGTTATTATCCACACTATCACACTTATAATGGAATGAGAAATAAGACCTGCACCATGTATATGGAGGGTAAGTCAACAAGTGTTCCACAGATCCAGTGCCCAATGCATCAAGCTTTTCCAATTGATCATGAAATAATTGTTCGTATGGGCTCTTCGTACGTCTCCAGAATTGCTGTCCAAAGTCTATACCCCTCCATCTCTTTTGCCATGACATGTATATAGGCATTGCACACCAATGATGTTTAGCAAGTGGAAGTTCTTGCTTCACAGCTTCAATTAGGCCCTGTGGGCATGAATTAGCAAGTAAATAACATATGGCACATAACAAGTATTCCCCCTAGAGGGAAAAATATTTTCTTTGAAAAGTAGTTTTGTCCCATCCGCTAGAGCTTGAAAAACTTATTTATAATAGAAATTATTTATAATAGAAAAACTTATTTATAATAGAAAAACTTATTTATAATAGGTTTTAAACCCTAAAGGGTGTAAATTACTATAGGTACAACTATTGTACGAATTTCATTTTTTCTCGAAAAGGGCATTCCAAATTTAATTATTTACAGACTATTGTAGCTTAAATTAAATGTGTTAAAATAACATAATTGGTTGCATCTTACCTTCTGCATATCACTAATTATAGTGAAGTTGTTCCCATCAGTCAAGCAGAGGTCCTCTTTCAAATGGTGTAAAAACCATATCCAGTTAGCTTTTGTTTCAGACCTTACAACCACCCACGCAACTGGATATCATTGATCATTTGCATCTCGGCCTACAGCTGTAAGTAAATCACCTCTACAAAGGGTCTTAATAAATGCACCATCTAGTCGTAAAATAGGCCTGCACCCTGCTCTCCATCCCATTTTTAATGCCTTGAAGCAAATATAAATTTTTCTAAACCTGCTTGTCCAGTCTTCTGCTATGACTTCAACAGTACTACCTTCATTAGTTTGCCTCAACTCCTCTGTATGGTCTCATATTCTTCGATAATCATCCTTGAAATCCCCTTAAAGCTCAATCATGATTGCCCTTTTAACTCTCTTTGCCATGGTCTTATTAATTTCAAGTTTCAAATGTTTTTTTTGAATAATCAACTATACTTCCACATGTCATTTTAGGATGATCCTCAATAATAGGTTTAAAACAACCTATTAAATAATCCCTTGGTGCCCTTATATTCTTCCAAACCCTTGTACACCTGTGATTAGGATTGTAACTTTTCACAATGAAATCCCCACTCTTCTTATCAGAGCTAGCAAAAATAAACCATGGACATGAGCTTCTACATCTGTACCGAACCCTTGTGGTCTCATTTTTCTCAAACTTAATTTCAACACCTCTAGCAATTGCATATTTAGCAATAGCTGTCCTAAACTCTTCAGCACTTTTAAAAACCATGCCAATAAAAAATGATGGCACAATACCTTCAGGATTGTACAGAACTCTTGTTGATTTTCTCCTCCGTATATTTGCATGACCATCATCACCTAACTCCTCATCATAGCTCATTTCAGCATCACTATTATCATATTCAGGGTCCGTGCCCACTTCATCAGCAGCAAGGTTAGCACGACTTGCATTTTGATTCACTTGAGATTCATCATCATCACGCACTTTATCAGTTTCATTTTCAGGAATTTGAGTTATTTCAACGCCATCACTATGTTTTGAATGCATTTTTTCTTTAAACAACCTTGCTCTTCCTGAGCTTCAGGGCAAGACAAACTACCATCCGTTGCATGCTTTGATGGAGAGATGGTCTGAGAGCACCCACACCTTCCACCTTTCCTTTGGTGAGTTTACATTAGACCCGGTCTCGTTTGCAGCCATCATTGGGATTCCTTGTGCAGGAGACTCCGTTCCTCTTGATGCTAGCCTCCACCTGATGACACCAGAGATGGTAGCTTATATCCAGACTCTCATAGGGATGGTCCCAAACATGAAGGGGACCCACACCTTCAAGATCAACTCCATCAGGACCTACTACACTCAGGAGAGAGTAGCTGCTGCCACTACTGGTCGTGAGATTGACCAGGTAGTGAGGTCTTTTCTTGTCTACCTCTTGGGGACGACTCTGTTTGCTGATGCAGCGAGCTCTTTGGACCTGATCTTTCTAATGCCATTGAGGGATTTGGATCTCATGGCCACTTACGACTGGGGGAGCTGTGCCTTAGCATTTCTCTACAAGAGCATGGACGAGACCGTCGGGAAGGCGAGGCGGTTCTGCGATTTCTGGCACGCCGTACTGGTATATTCTCTGCTCTCTTTTATCTGTTTTCTCTTTCATATGTTATCATCATTGTTGTTCAACACTATTGCTTTTCTTTCAAGTTTGGGCCTTGGAGCTAGAGTTGCTCAGCTATATTTCCCGAGTAGTTGATACTTGTTTTCCTACTCTGGCTCGGTGGGGTCATAGTTGCTCTTGGAAGAGACCCTTGGCACGTGTCCATGTGCATCGGGAGCGCCTGAACGCCTTGACCTTTGAGGAGGTACTTAAAATAAAACATAGACTTTAATTAGTGATTATATTGATATCAAATTAGCTTACCCACTTATTTCTCTTCCTTCCAGCTGAACGTGGACTTATGGGGTCCAGAGGAGGGTTGGACTCCTGCTATGAAACGTTTGAGACCCCTGTCTAAGAAGAGGGTCTTGCTTCTAGGACCTGATTACAGAGTGTAATTCCTTGGAGAGAGGATCCATAACTGGCGGGCAGGCAGCCGTGTCAGGCGACCACCTCTTCCACCTCCTCGCGGCATGTTCTTCGCTCATCTGTTGGAGGGAGCTGCTCTCGATCAGGCTTGTGAGGGAGAGGGTGTTGATGATTACATCGAGAGGGTGAAGTCTCGATATTCTCACTTTGCTCGCACTCATCTACTGCAGAGGGTGATCCTAGCTGGTTCCACCTCTCAGGCATCAGCTGGGGCTCCAGCATCTTATCCTAGACCTTCTGTTCCAGAGAGGCCTTTTCAGCGTCCTCGTACTACTCTGGGGGATGAGGGTACTTCATCCAGAGCTCCTTCGCGCAGTGGTGGGCCTTCGAGTTCCAGTTTTCAGATGATAGCTGGTAGATTGGCTGCTCCTCCCGACCTGATGGCTCGCTGTTGGCTACTTTCTGGTGATCTGTGCCATCGTTCGCTGATGTTGGATGAGAGCTTCGAGCCTGCCTTTGTTCCAGCAGCTGCTACTCATGTAAGCTCTCTTTTGCTTATTTTCTGGATTGATTTCATCATAGAGTTTTATATCACAACTCATGTTAACTACTTGATCCGCTCATGCAGATACCTCGGGACCAGGGCGAGTATATGTACAGGCTGGTCGAGGCTCACCGGGACTACCTGATACAGGTTTCATAAGAATGGAAGGTAATGCACTTCCCTATGATTACATGTATGCATACTTTTATGACAACTTACCCGTTGTTCTTGTTTGACAGGAACGAGATGAGGCTAGAGAAGCCACAATCACCGCCCTTGAGGAGCAGATTGCAGCTCTCCAGGTTGAGGATGATGATGAGGATGAGAGCCAGGATGATGAGTAGAGAGAGTCGCTCTAGACTTTTCCTTAGCTTTATTGGATTAGGAACATTTTGATGTTACTTTGCACTGTTTTCTTTATTATTGCGGATTTTTAGTTTAGCTTTGCCATTTACTTTAGGATTCTCTTGCTTTTTCTGCTTTGAATGCATGATACAGTACTTTTGCTCTATTTGAGTTGCATTTCTGATTAAATTAGATGGAAATTTCCCTTTAAATTCTCTTTTGATGGTGAATGAATCTCACAGATGTACAAATTTTCCGTTATAAAACAAAAAGGACCGTTTCTCACTGTCCAGGAGGCGTACGCCTCTTTAGGGGGTGTGCACCTCATTATGAAGAGGCACATGAGCTGTGCCTCTCCATGCAGAGGCAGCGCCTGATCGGTGAGGCGTACGCCTCTCAGACAGGCTCCTGCAGCCTATAAAAACCCCAAATCCTCGTCAAATCCCTAACTCATCTCACTTCTTCAATTTTCTTCCATCCTCTGTCTTTGAAATATATCCTAGGTCCCCAAAATGACCGAAAGAAGCTTGAGACAATTGCAGTTGATCCTGAAGAACTTGGACGGCGGATCTTGGCCTAGATTGGAGCCGTTTCATCTATCCATTTTCCGATCCCTTCATGCTAGGAGGATTAACTACTCATTTCTCCATGTTCTTGCTGATTTTTGGGATCCCCAGAAACATATTTTCAGGTTTAACAATGTGGAGTTACGCCCCCCGCCAGAAGAATTCGAAGCTATTTTGGGTTCCCAACTAAGTTCTACTTGTCAGATCATCGTTCCTCTGATTGGAACTCTAGGTTTGCATTCCATACAATGTCAAATGGCTAGAATGTTCAGTTTCTCACCTCAATCATCTCTTCAACACATTCTTGGTACCGATATCGTGATGAGCTCTCTTCTGGAAGCTGTAATGGCTATGGATAATGCAGAAGTGTATCGACCTCAGATGCTAGCTCTTTGCTTGTGTGCCCAGTTCCTATTAGTTTCACCTTCTGGAGAATGTGATTCCAAGGTTCTGTATGTCTTGGATCAAGTGGAAGCTGGTTTAAACCCTTTCCCACTGATCTTAGCTGAAACCATCATCAGACTTGATAACTTTACGGAAAGAAAACGGTTTTCTGGGAGTCCGATGCTTCTGGAGGTTAGTTTTCTTCATTCAAATCTTCATTTATTACTTTTTCTATAATCCTTTATCTCCTGCATTCACAATCTATACAGGCATGGTTTCATGAAAAGCTGAGGTTGCTGGAGCCTCCTAGGGACATTGTTCATTATAGAGCTAAACACTGTCGCACTAGGAGACTCCACCCTATTCCAAGAGATGTTCGGAGTTGGCTAGCTACCTTTCCTGACATTCTGATACAGTGGATGTGTCCATAGTGGAGACTGCAACATGTGACTGTTCGGAGCTATACCTACTGCATGCCTGTAGCTGGCCTTCATTTCACTACGTTTTATAACCCCGCAAGGCTTTGCAGACAGTATGGGCAAAAACAGTTGATCCCAGAGTTGGTGCATGAGTTTGAGCCAGGGCCACTAACTCAGAATTTTTTGGACAATTTGGCTGTAACCTAGCCTCGAAGGACTACTTTGAGGCGTATCGACCACGATGGAGATCCATCCACTGATGACCAATACAAGGAATGGGTCCAATTGCAGTAAACAGAGAAAGATGAATTTAAGATAAGCAGAAGGACAAGAGAGTTGCAAATATCAAGCGTTCGACAAAAGAAAAGGAGACAAGAATAGTTCATGTAATTTAATCTTTAATCACGCTTTCATGTTAGATGTAGTTCCCTTTTTATTTAAACAGTTTGTAACGAGAACTTAATGCAATGTTCAACTTTAACAAAGATAATCTATTTCATTTAAATCAAGCACAAAGCGAGAATACATTTTGCTTCTAATACAACTGCTGTCGTTAGTTGGCTCGCCATTGCAAGTTTTATAACTAACCATTTTCCCTCTCTCTCTCCTTTTCTATGTCCTTTACTTTTGCCTGGATCGCCTCTTTCAAGGTTTTCAATCTAGCAGGACTTTTTACTTTTTACTTTTTCTAGTCCCTAACTTTTGCCTAAGCAGCCTCTTTTGAGGTTTTCTCCTTAGCGAGATTTTACAAAAAGTATTTCTTCAGCTTGTCAAGATTGATGGGCTCCCTGAACTCATTTCCTTCTAAATCTGAGAGAATAGCAGCTCCTTTAGAAAACAATTTCTTTACAAGGTATGGACCTTCCCAGTTTGGCTTAAATTTCCCTCTTGGATCTGTCATGATCGATCTAGTAAGTTTCAATACCAAATCCCCTTCTTTGATCTTGCCTGGCTTAATTTTCTTGTTATAAGCCCGAGCAATCCTTCCCTGATACAGTTGTGAATGATACATGGCGTTCATCCTTCTTTCGTCTAAAAGTGTAAGCTGTGCTAAGCGGCTCTCTACCCACTGGTATTCAGGAATCTTGGACTCTAGAAGGACTCTCAATGACTGGATCTCAACTTCTACTAGCAACACTGCCTCACATCCATAAACTAGAGAATAAGGAGTAACTCCAGTTGAAGTTATAGCAGTGGTTCTATATCCCCACAAAGCAAACTATAGGTAATATGCCCAATCTTTGTAATTTTCTAGCATTTTAGCCAAAATCCTCTTCACATTTGTTTGCAGCTTCCATAGCTCCATTAGCTTGAGGTCGATAAGGAGAAGACCTATGATGCTCGATTTTGTACTCTTTCAACAAAATTGATGTCTCAGCCCTGAATTGAACATCGTTATCACTAACAATGTAGTGTGGCAACCCATATCGGCAGATTATGTTCTTTTCAATGAATCTTGCCATCTGTTTCAATCCCACAGTGACATATAACTCTGCCTTGACCCATTTGGAGAAGTAGTCGATTGCTACCACAATGTATCAATGACCATTAGACGCTTTAGGTCTCACTTCCCCGATAATATCAATTCCCCATGCTGCAAATGGCCACGGAGAAGTTAATCCCTGAAGTTCCATAGATGGCAGATGACTGACATCGCCGTATGCCTGACAGTTATGACATTTCTTCATAAATCTCACACAATCTGTCTCCATCGTTAACCAAAAATAGTCTTGACGTGCCATTTTTTTTGGCTAAAACTATCCCATTCATATGCAGACCACACACCCCTTAATGGATTTCTTCCATGAGCTTCTGAGCCTCGTCTTTGTCCACACATTTCAAATGTACCCCAACTGGCGCTCTTTTATACAACATTCCGTTATGACTGATGAATTGGCGAGACAACATTCTTAGTGACATTCTTTCCTTTCTTTCAGCATCTTCAGGAAATTGCCCCGTCTCTAAGTATTGCTGTAAATTGTAAAACCACGGTCTCTCTGTAGAGCCAACCGGCATCACCCTTATCTCTTCATAGCAGGGAATTCTGGATTTAACAAGAATGAGAGGTTTCACCACAGTCTTTTCCCTTCCTTCCAAAGTTGACGCCAAAGTAGCCAAAGCATCCGCCATCTGATTCTCCTCTCGTGGCAAATGCACAAATTCGCACTTAGTGAAAGATAAAAGAATAGTAGTTGAGTAATCCCAATACTGTTTGAGTTTATCTTCTCTCACTTCCCACTGGCTAGAGATCTATTTTACCACTAACATCGAATCCCCATATACTGTAATCTCTCCTGCCCCCGCATTTCGAAGTGCTTCTAACCTAAAGATGCAAGCTTCATATTCTGCTTGATTATTGGTAACTTCAAATTCTAATTTTTTGCCATTGGGATCATTTCTCCTTCTGGTGATATGAGAATTACACCAATGCCTGCTCCTCTGCTGTTAACTGCGCCATTGAAGTACATTGTCCAAGTCTGGACCTCTATTGCCCCAGATGCTCGTCTGGAAACTCTAATTCCCATTCTTGTCCATCATCCACCAGACTTTGAGCTAGAAAGTCTACAACTGCTCTTCCTTTCACCACATTTTTGGCTACATAATCTATGTCGAATTCTGTGAGCAGAACCAGCCATCTAGCTAACTTGCCCGTAAGTGACGGTGTTTGTTGGAGATACATGAGAGGATCGTGCCGTGAGACTGCTTGAACTCGGTAGGATTGAAAGTAGTGCCTGAGTTTCTTCATCGCCCAAATCACAGCTAGACAAGTTTTCTCCACTAGACTGTAATTGGATTCATAAGGCAGAAATTTCTTGCTCAAGTAATAAACTGCATGCTCGGCCTTCCCTTCACTCTCCTGGGCCAACATTGCTCCTATTGCTTCTTTCTCGATTGCCAGATAAAGAATCAAAGGTTTGCCAGGCCTCGGCGGCTGTAGTACTGGAGGATTCATCAGATAGTTCTTGATAGTCTAAAAAGCCATTTGACACCTATCATCCCAAATCACAGGTTGATCCTTCTTTAGGAGTTTAAAAATCGGTGTGCAGATGGTGGTCAGCTTGGCTATGAATCTGCTGATGTATTGCAACCGTCCTATGAAACCCCATACCTCTTTCTCATTCTTCGGTGCAGGCATCTCTCTGATTGCTTTCACCTTATCTGGATCCACTTCTATTCCCTTCTGACTGACAATATGTCCTAGCAGCTTTCCCGATGTCACTCCGAAAACACACTTCTTCGGATTCAATCTAAGATTATACTTTTCATCCATTGCCAGAAACTTGTCTAGAGCTTCAAAATGCCCTTCCCACGTTAGAGATTTCACCATCATGTCATCAACATACACCTCTATCTCCTTATGAACCATGTCGTGCAATAAGGTGGTAGCCATCCTCTGATAAGTGGCTTCCGCGTTCTTCAACCCAAATGGCATAACCAAATAGCAATAGACTCCCCATTCAGTAGCGAATGAAGTCTTCAGCTTGTCAATTACGACCATCATAATCTGATTATATCCTGAGAAGCTATCCATGAAAGAATACATGGCACTGGAAGCGGCACTGTCAACTAGGGTGTCAATATGTGGCAAAGGGAAATCATCTTTCGAGCAAGCCTTATTCAAATCCCCGTAATCCATGCACATTCTAACCCTTTCGTCTTTCTTCGAAACTGGGACGATGTTTGCTAACCACTAGGTATCATCCACTACCTCTAGGAACTTCACTTTCAGTTGTTTCTCCACCTCTTTTTTGATTAAGAGAGCCCATTCTGGTCTTAACCTTCTTTGCTTCTGTTTGAGTGGTGAAATGTGAGAATATGTAGGAATTTTGTGCTCTGTGATCTCTTTGTCGATCCCAGGCATATCCTCATAACCCCAAGCGAATACTTTCCGTCTTCTTTTAATTACTTCTTTCATTTTCTCTCTCATCAGGAGTTAAATCAGAAGCAATAAGTATATTCTTTGGATTATCAAATGTGCCTAAGTTAAATGATTCAGTTTGTACTGAGTTCATGTCAAACATATGCATGAAATGATCATCACAAACAGAATAACCGTTAGGCAACACATCAAACAAGTAAGCGAAATCAGAGTTCATTGCATTAACTTTTGAAACAAAAGGATCATCATTGTCAAACAGGTTAGCTATAGAGATATCAAGATCATTGTAGAAAACATTTATAATGGAGTTAAAAACAAAAGATTCGAAGCTAAGCTCTTCCAATTGATCAGCAGTGGCTTTCAACTCCGTCACAGAGATACCCTCCTCCAACTCAGGAAACAGCACCAGCTCTTCCACTATCAGCTCCTTTTCGGCAGCTTCACTGGTTCTATGCAATTCTTCAGCAAAGATTTCAAAACCAGGAATTATCTTGTTAGCGATCATTAGTGGTTTAGGAGCTCCACGATATGGATCGTAGATGCCTTCCTTCACAAATGTTTCCCATAATGGCTTGATCGCCAAACCAGCTTTGGGCTTGTTCTTTCCCTTCTGTTTTCTCTTAGCTTTGGTTCTAGCCTCACTTGTTTCTGCTGGCTCACTAGTCTCGGGATATCCTATCCCATGCTTTAGAATCACTGGCTTAGTCTCGACAAACCCAAGTGGGCCTTGCTGATTCCTTCCCAACCCCATTCCGGGCACGAAGTTCTGATTCTTCATCATTCTCATAATTTTGGCACTGAGCTCATCTTCGTATATCACACAAACTTCAAAACTCGGGCTTAATGGCATTTCCTGAGGAGCCATCTTCAGTGTGGCAACTGCAGCTTCAGTCTCAGCTGAAATGGTGACCACCTTTCCCTCATGTGGGAATTTGATTTTCTAATGAACAGTAGATGACACACCCCCCAATGGATGAAACCATGGCCTTCCCAAGAGGATAGCAAATATGATAGGAATGTCAATCACATGAAGATTGACCCAGACTTCCACTGGTCCTGTCTTGACCAAAGCCCTGAAAGTTCCCTCAATAGGCCTCTTAGTATCATCATATGCCTTAATAATTACATCGGATGATTTCAAGTCAGCTGTTGTAAGCCTCAATTTAGGCAGTATCTTCAAAGGGCAAACACTGATGGCCGAACCATTGTCGACCATCACACAACATGTCAGCTTCCCCTTGACTTCGGCTTTGATGAACAAGGGTTTGAGGTGGTCTCTCCCTTCCAACGGTAAATCATCATCCGTGAACATTACCGCTCCTTGAGGACTTTCAGTTAATGATTCAACTAGTTGTTCATGTGTGTGGGTTGAGGGGACCATCTTATGGTCCAAAGCCAATACTAGCGCCTCCCGATGGGCTTTGGAGTGCATCAGCATCTCCCAAACACTAGAGAGAGTCTTCTCTGCTCTCTTGGCTTTAACAACTTCTTCAACTTTCTTTGTCTCTTTTGACTCTTCTTCTGATTCCTCCTTGGAATCCTCTCTCTTTTCCCCGGACTCGACAGACTCAGATTCTTTCTTCTTCAGTTTTCTGACTGATCGCACCTTCTTCCCTTCCTCATCTTTCCACAAGTCTATTGCTTCGCCTTCCTCATCAGAGGAGCTCCAAATGTCCAAGACATTTACACTGACATCCTCAGGTTCTTCTAGGTTTGAGCATTTTGGTTCTGGGTTTAATGGTACAGGTGTGGTATCAACAAAGGAGTTTAGGACTTGCTCCTCTATCAATCCAGTGTTTATGGTAAGGATGGATTGATTTGGTGGGGGCATTCTCTGATAATTGGGTAAGGGGTTATTTCTTGTGTTTGGCTTTTTATTTTCAGGATCAGTGGTTTTGCCTGCATCAATCAAGTCTTGGATTTCATGCTTGAAGCGGGTGCAATTATCGGTGTCATGGCCGATATTTTGATGGTATTTACAATAGTATTTAGGGTCGGCATTGGGAAATGGTGGTCTTTTGGGTAGAGGCTGCAAAAGGTTATTCTCAATTACCTTTTCTAGAACCTTAGAGAGAGGTCTCCCGAGATTGGAAAATCTTCTTGGCTGTTGGACTGCATTAATCTGAACATTGCTGCTTGGTCCACCTCCACTACTGGACCCCAATCCTTCTCTTCTTGAAGATCTTCCACTGAAGGACTTCCATTCTTGTGCGAGATCAGATTCCTTCTACACTCTGAATCTATACAACTCTTCAAAATTCCTGATTCCCAAATCTTTGAGCTTCTTAGAGAGCGGTAGTACACACCCCTCCATTGCTATCACAAGCTGGTCGCTTTCTGAAGGTCGGTGTTTCATCTGTGAAAGCTTGGCTATCCATCTAATAAGGAAATCAGCAAAAGGCTCATTGAATCTTTGTCTAATGTTCTGTAAATCCCTCAATGACGCCTCCATCTAAATATTGAGACTGTATTGCTTAACAAACGTCCCACACAGTTCTTCCCAATCTGCTTGGACACGGGGTTCCAAAGAATAGTACCATATGATAGGTGCTCCCTCAAGGGATAGGGAAAATTGTTGGACAATCTGGGCTCTGTTCAGACTGGTCATCCTCATGTGAGTAGCATACTGTTTAAGATGCAAATGAGGGTCTTCCACACCAGTGAACTTCTTCATATCAGGGAATCTGAATTTTCGAGGCAACGGATCATCATCTTCTCCTAAACGTAGATCAGAGTAGTTTATTGGAGCTTCAATGCTCTTTTCTTTCATCTGTAATTGCATTTGAGCCACTGATTTGACAAGATCCTTAGCCCAATCAGGTTTTTCTGGAGCTTCTGAGGCATCTAATTTTGGTCAGATAACTGGCTCTGCTAGTAGAGTCTCTTGGTCATCCTCAATTTCTCGTCTTCCCAGATTATCAGCATCCAAATCGAGAGGCTGTAGTGGAGGTACAAGTGCAGGTGCAGGAGTAGGCGGCTCTTGCCTAGCTGAATTCATTTCGATCATCATCTCTCTCATGATGGTTCTTGTCTGTTCAACCATTTCCACTTTAAACTGCTCTAAATCAAAACTCGGAGATGCTGTATCTTTTGACATCCTAACTAGACGACCGGTGCTGGAGCGAGTCCACGAAGATGATTGACTTGAATCTATGTCTGCAATCATTGTCGATTAGAAATATGCATGACATGTATGCATGATATGCAGATTTTCTCTAATGTATTAAAAGAAATAAATAAACGAATAACTAAGAATCCTATCTACAAGTAGCACATAACACAAAACAAAGCTCTTCAAAACGAAATCTCCACCCTTATTTCTTCCACACACATATTCATGGTGAGTTTCTTATCTTAGGATTGTTGGCCAGGCTTTTAATTATCAACAGGGGATAATAAAACCATCGTATATAAAGAAACTCTCAAGACGAATCAAACAAGTAGCAAACTCTTTGAATAAAGCCAAAGTCCTTTCTCAATGGGCCAAGTTTCAACCTTAGGAGTTTACTTTGTCAAAATCCATTTGAAATGGGCTAAGAATAGGC
>CATIWK010131021.1:0-21427 GCA_949634005.1 Mallotus japonicus | reverse complement strand
GCTCGTAAGGTTTTATCTACTTTGGCTTGGGACACTGACATAACAGAAGCTATAAAAAATAAAAATAAAATAAGGAACAAAGGGGTGTTACAAAATAAAGTTGCTTATAAATGCATATAACATCATAAATTCACCATCAACTTGTAATTCCTTCAAAATAGAAACTAAAGGAACATAAGAATAAAATTTTTTATCAATGCCAATAAAGTCAATATATTCAACATGCTTGATTAAATCTAGCATATTATATTCACTTTTGGGATGTTCCTCCATCTCAATCCCTAAATCCTTGGAAGTCAGATAAGAATGCATATCAACTAAGGCAAGTCTTGTATCACCACTTTTTAACAATTCATTACATTCCTCATCACCTTCATCCTCTTCATCAAATAGTGGCTCATCTCCAATAACTGCATCTTCATCCTCACCATCATCAATATAAAAAAATAAGCTCTCTTTATAATACTCTTCTTCCCCCCCATCGTCACTAACCTCCCCATTTGAATATATATGGCAATTATAATATTCGTGCTGGATTGAATTGGCTCGATTTTGATTGCACATAAGTGCAAATATCCTCTCTGTTAATTGTTCCACTAGCTGCTTGAATCGAATCAATTATCTCACGAATCCACTGTTCCATATCATGTTCATAAATATTATCAAGACCTTGTTATCTTCTAGGTGGCATGATTAACAAGGATCAGTTCAGCTCTGATGCTAATTGACGTAGCGAAAGCTTAGAAATAAGAATAAAATAAGGAATAAATGGATAAATATTGTAGTTCGTTGATTTGGGCATGAAAACCGGAAAATAATCTTCTACAACCTGTTGATTCACAAAGAATGCCAAGAAATAGGCATCAAATATTCGTTGATTCTAAAGAATACTGAAAATTTAGAGAATAAGAGAATTATGTCTCTCAGAGAATTTTATTAAAAACCAAAAACTAATTCCCATAACCCTAAGGCTTACATATGTATAGGGTGGCACAAACCTACCAACCCTAATTTTAATTAGGAAATAATAAAAATAATTTCTAGTTAAGGTAGGAAATCAAATCCCTAACATTATCGGAAAGTCAAATTCTAATCAATGTAAATTAGGAATAATAATAATAATAATAAGTAGATCTGCTATTCGTTGTTTTGCAAATTCATTCCAAGAACTCTGAGACTTGTTGCTCCGCATCAAACACTCTATAGACCACCAATTTTGTCCTTTATTGAAAAAGACGCCTCATGGGATAGAGGCAAAACTTGAGTTTATAAGGACCCAAAACCCCTAATCTTCTAGCCAATTTGGGATATAATGCATCATTAGAAGCCCTGTAGATTAGGAGCTTTGGGTAGAGGACACGACCTCATCCCCGTAAACGATGCCATTGATGATGTTCGGTCCAAATTAATTAACACAAAAGAGTAATAGAATCAATGGACAAGTAAAACATTAAAATTTAACCAACATGCTTGAGAACAAACGATAAAACAAAAAAAAAAGTGCACAAATTAAAGAAGCACTGCGAGGTCCTTAATCTCTCATAGTAGGTAGGTGAGGATTTTCCACGATAAGTGAATTCTACTATTGATTTTGGCTGCTTCTTCTCTTTCTGCAAAAATTTCTTTACCTTCTTTTTCTTCTGCTTCAAAGTTTTGTGTCTTATGTAAATTAAAATGCCTAAAATGTGATATTTTTAACCATAATTTGGGAGCCATTTTAAATCACCTAAAAAAATAATTTAAATTATAGTTATAATCAAAACCTAGAAATAAGACCAAGAACACATAAGGAAATGATCGCTGAAGGACCGCATGATTAAAAAAGAAAAATAGGAAGATCACTACAAAGAAGAAAAAAAGAATAATAGTGTTAAAACTATAAGGAAAATAAGTAAATTACATTTACCTTTTTACCAAAAGAGAGAAATTGGAGCTTCTCTACAGTAGTGATCTTCCTTTCGCTCTCTCCTTTATTTTTATTTTTTAAAAAAAGGTTAAAAAGCTTAAAGCAGATGGCGGTACCATGGTATTATGAAAATATAGGGATTAAGGTTTACTTGTGCAAAGAGAGAGCAAAGGACAAAGGTTGAGATGACTTTGTTTTTATTTTTTAGCTGAAAAAGAAGCTGACTTATTGATCATTTGCATGATCAATGATTAATCATCCATATTTTGACCTTAACAAAATAATTTTGATACATTAATATATGTATTCAAGTGTGTTTTTAAGATAAGTATCAATTTGAAGACTTTTAGAGGTTGAGAATAAAGGAAAAACCAAGTAGGCATAGGTGCTCATGAGTGGCCTCACGACTATGACCACCCCACGAGTAAGACTACTAAGAAAATTTTAAATTTTGTTAAAGTCCAAAGACCCTTACGATTGGGACTAGGAAAGTCATGATCATACAGTCAAAGAGCCTCAACTGACAAAGCATCCAATGACCCTCACGATCTAGGTCACGATCATGAGGACTCCATGTGACTCATAACTTGGAACAATTAAAGAGAAGAAAGCAACCAGTGACCCTTATGGATGAGGTCACATTTGTGAGAATAAGTATCACGATCACGATCATGTTGAATCATGATTGTGACAATTGTTCACAACTGAGGTGGCACTTTTCCAACAGTTATAATTTCGAGCCTCACGATCGTGAGCAGGCGATTTTTGTACAAAAAGTGAAAGAAACATTAAATGATGATAGAGTTTAGTTGGGGACAAAAATTAAAGCTTCAATAGCTATGTTTTTCCCCCTCCGTTATAAATACAAGCTTAAGATTTTATTGGATTGATTACAGAGTTGGTGGAATAAATTTGTGATGAAAAATCTTTGAGCTAGTTCTTCTTTCATAATTTCTCTTTGTATATTCATTTCTTGTAAATAAACTCTTATTGAGTTTGTATCTACCCTTATTGTGAGAGTTTGTTGTGCGTTTAGTTGATATGATTCTTTCATCTACTCTTTCTTGGGATTAAGAAGTGGCTAGTAAAGATCAATTAACATTAGATTTGTATTGTGCCTTGTAAAAACATCTTGATTGTAGAGGTTTAAGTATGAGCCTTGAAAGCACTTGGAAAAAAGTCTAAGTATGAGTTTATAAAACATTTGGTGAAAAGTTTTAAATAAGCCTAGGAAACTTATTGTTGTAAAGTTGGTGTTGAGCCATAAAAAAACACCTTGTTGTACACAATTTTGATAATAAGATTGGTGTGAATGATTGAAAATCCTAATTTGGGGAAGTTAAGCGGGAGACGTAGCCACGTAGGATTAGTTAGAATCCAAACCCCCTAAAATTCTTTGTGTACTTTCTCTTCTCCTTTCATTCTCAAGTCTATTTCCTTCCAAATCTTAAATTTCTTTTAATTGTTAATTTTTCTTAAGCTCTATTAAAAATCCCTATTTCTGCCCCTATAGGGCCTTTCATGATTTTCTCTGTTGCTCTACAAGAATCAAGTGTTAGAGTGTATGTTACAATTAACAGTCTTTTTAAGGGTATATTTGAAAAAAAAAAAGAAGCATCTGTTTTTATACCATCTTGAATTCCATCCTTTTTAAAAATAATTCCATTTTAAATTGTTTATATCATATTATTCTAATGTAAAAAAAAGAATTATTTTAATCATAGAAAATGTATGGTGATGTGGATAAGAAAAAAATTAATAGATGAAGGAAAAAAGCAGTTAATCATTAATAAAACATTTGACCTTAATATATATATATATATATACACACACGTACATAATAAGCTAACATTTATAAATTACTCAAAAAAAACTAAGTTAAATATATATGATTAATAATTTTTTTTTGTGTTGTCAATTGGTTTGTATACTGAAATCATTGATGATTTGATGTTGATAGCATAAAAACTACCATGCATGTTGACAATTTGCCTTCTCCGGTAATTGATTTGCTATCTATATGTTGACGATTTGCCTTACATGTATTAAGCATTTGTATAATAACTATTTTTAACAAGTTAAATCTACAATCTATATTGTGCTACATGAAACAAAAGATTGCAGGGTTATGTATCATAACATTTACTATTGAATTAATGTAACTGTGAAGCTTGATTAAGTAAGCTTTTAAGTAAACAATAACCAAACAATCTAAGAACTCCAACCAGATTGACCCTTTTCTCCAATGTACAACACCTATTCGTCCCAACAACACGAGAACCTAGCAGTTTATTGCAATGTCCCTGATGCATTGCACTGTCATGCAACTCAAAACTCCTACAGTTTCATGCAAAATTTTACCCTTACACAATCATCCATGTCAAGTGCCGGTAACCAGCCCACTTAGCAGCAAGACGAATTCCAATGGCAACGGCTGCACACAATAATGGCACTGGAACTCTCTGACCTGTTGCCACAACATCAACTTCTTCCTTACCTTCTGCAACCTTCCTTGAATGGTGAGAAATAGCTAGAGCCAGAAAAAAAAATATCACTAGAACTCTAACCCAGGGTTCTCCGACAGCAGCCAATACAGCAGTAGCAGGCAAAGCAGATGTAACGTGATCTCTCTTCTTAACTAATCTTGAGAAACCATACAGACACAGTAGAAGTGTCCAGAAGAATGGCTCAGAGATGTAGTTCCTCACTGCTGCATAGCCTATGAGGCCTGATATTGTGAGAAGATATGGTTGGCTGGTAATAGAGTTTGGAGAGGCAGCTTCAGCAATTGCAAGAACTACAGAAGCAAGCACAATAATTATAGTCAATTCTGGAACAGGAGCATGCCTCACTATCCCAGAATAATAAGCTCGAACTGCGTAGATTAAAGTCTCTATACATCTGATCATAGAAGTGACTGGATCCCCAATGAAATGAAAGATAACAGCCAACAAAACTTTCAGAAGGTAACCCAGAAAACCAACAACTGCCAATGCAGCCTTTTTCCAGTTAGTTAGTTCGAATAAGACTGCTCTCCAGGTATAGATAAGGAAACCTAGTGCTGCATATTAATTGGAAACAAAAAGAATTTAGTTCAGATTCAGAACATGCTAGTTTTGCAGGTGCAATTCTTGGAACATGATAATATAATGAAATAATAAAAAGAAAAGTTTATTCCTTTATAATTCAATCCACTCTAGCATGGTCTTATCAAATACATATCAGAAGAAGGTTTTCATGTCCAAGCAAAACGCTAAAACAACTGTATCTTACAAATATAATTTCAGTGATGAATAAAACAAAATAATTATTGAAGACAGCTCTCAAATGATTCAATTAACATGCAAGCATTCACTGGGTTCCACATTGATGTAGCTAGCGAAAACTAGCATCATGAAACTATGTTCAAAATCTACACAGGTAATATTGCTAAAAGGAAAACCTTCCCATCTCTATATCCACATCTGCATGAGCATTTTCTCCACCCACAATATTTCAGGTGGTGCTGCAATATTTTACTTGTCAATTCTGTTCCAACAGCATAATTCCAGAAAGGCTATCATCATCAGCTAATATTTAATGCCATGGATCTCAATTACACTCAGCATTATTTACCTAGAAATAAAAATCCCACACCAAATTTCACCCAGAATTATGTAGCCAGAAAAAAATCTCATACTTAAACAATCAAAATAGAGTTAATCGACTAGTCAAAATTTCAAGTTTCAGCAGCTATAAGAAGAAGAAATCAGAAATTTTTTATAACATTAACTTATCCAAAGTAAGGTTATCAGTAAATTTAAAACATACCAACAAACCAAGGCCATCTAACAGGAGGGTCAGGTGCCTCTTTAGTTAAATACCTAAACCTGTGAGGCATAGTGCTCTCCCCTCTAGCCAGCCTTTCAGCATCATCATTATCAACACTATCTTGACCATTTTGTGCTGCATTCAAGCAAAAGCCCAACTTTTTGTCAGAATATACAGAAAAAAGACCGAATCTTTTCTGTGTAAATTTGGAATTGAAATGTTGGGTTTTGATCGGCAAAGAGAGATGCGAAATGGGTTGGTCACGGTTTCGAAAAGATAACCGAGAAAGCAGTGGAAACTTGAAGGTAGAAGAAGCAGCAGAAGAAGAGAAAGTGGCCATTGATAGCAGTAACATTGCTATCGTATTAGCATTGGAGACTGGCGAGGTTTTTGCCATTATCAGTTTTAGATAGTTTACTTTTATAAAACGATGCCGTTTCGTTGATACGGATTTGGGTTCTCCAAAACCGGCCCACCTATTTTTTTGGCCCGATAAGCAACCTAAATCCTAAAGTTCACAAGCTAGGGTTTTAGTCTTCTG
Organism: Mallotus japonicus; assembly: GCA_949634005.1. NCBI lineage: Eukaryota > Viridiplantae > Streptophyta > Magnoliopsida > Malpighiales > Euphorbiaceae > Mallotus > Mallotus japonicus. Next base: position 15,170 of record CATIWK010131021.1, on the reverse strand, counting down.
AGAGTTGAGCGTCTCTATCTATATAAAGCGACTTTGTGCCTCCATCAGCTGCTGTGGTTACAATGGCGGAAGCAGTGAAGTTAGGGTTTTAGGTAAGCAGTTGTTGAAAAGATTGTTCCTTTTGTTTATGTAAATGTTGATCTCTATCTGCACGTAGTCTCCCGGGCTTCTCTGAAACTTAATTGAATTTGACGATGAAAGCCCCAATACTCGTGCTAAAGTGCTGCCGTTTAGTGTTGCAGTTTAGCCCTCTGTACCTTTTTTCTCCACGGCTTATCTGTGTCAAATCAACGGCTAAATTTACTACTGTGCAAGTTTTGAATTTTTTTTTTGAATTGTTATGTCTTGTATGTGTTTGTTGAAATGCCTCTCTACACCTTTAGCTTGTTTTCGATTTGAATAAATATGGGAAATAAAGCTAGTCATAGAGGCAAATATAGACTTGCGGTTGTTTCACGTGGAGGTTTATCTTTGTTTCATTAGTTTTGCCTCTAAAGTCAGTCGCTATATGTTTGTTATTTTTTTATTAGGTTAGTTTTGTGTTTGAAAGTTGATCATTTGTTGTTGTTGTTGTTGGCGATGATTAAAAGATTTATCCGCGCTTCTGAGAGAAATCGATGAAGCAGAAAAAAAATATGGTTGAATTTCTTAATATGAGCCAATCTATAGCTCAAACAGATGTTTAAAGATATGCTTTTTTTTTTCTCTCTCTTTTAATTATGGTTTTGTATGTGTATGATGTTGAAATTGGCAGTGAGGATTAGTATACACAGCTTTAATGCCAGTTCTGCTTCAGAAAATTCTTGATTGATAGAGCTGTTATAATTCTGAGCCTTTTGCTTTCTATGTTTGTTTTGTATATGCATGTTTTTTCTTGAGATGTCGAACAATTACTGGCAGGGATGAGATGTCCATGTTGTTGAGGTGTTGTTGGTCCCAAGTCCCTGTTTCAAGGGAGAACCTACTTGGGATCACTTCATTTATTTATGAAATTAGTGGACATATCTGAGTCTAATTGTTAGCTATCTGAAATTTTTTATAACCAGTAATGTTTTAATGGGATGTTGTTGTAATGAAACGAGAATGCCTGTGATGATTTAATCCACCTTGATTTAGGTGTAGTGGAGCCAAGTCCCTGCTTGTCAGGGAGAACCTACTTGGCAGAAGCTACATTACAATGACATTAATGGATTTTGCTGAGGCTAGTTCTAATTCAGTCTTGTTTGTAGGTTGTTTTATGTTGTTTTATTATGATCACAAATGTATCAACATGCTTTGTTTTTTTTATGTACTCTTTTTAAGTACTTGAGTTTAAACTATACCCTCGTGCCTTTTCCTAGGGGATTAGGGTCTGAAAAACTCAGAGAGTATGTGTTGTCATCAGCTTCATCTCTTGTATTGGCCACGAGATAGGAGTTAAATAACAGCACTACATTTTGTTCGATTATTTGACATTCTCTTATTATCTGTTTTGGCTCTTTTTTTCTTTTGAATTGTTGATTGATTGTTTTGACTCCTTTGTTTGCAGGCAATGATTTGAGTAGTGCCTTGTTCCCATGTGCAATGGATTTTTCCTGAAGATAGAATTTCTGTAATTGTAAAATTTGAATTAGCTGTACAAATGAAAATTGTGACTGCATTGTATAGAAAGTTATTGTTAATATAAGGCAATTTGAGTGAACTGTTGTAAATTATAGAAAGTTCAATATCTATATCTACTTGATTTTTTGTTCAGTCTAAAAGCATTCTAAAAAAATTATTAGCTGGTTAAAATTGAGAAATGTGCAAATTTCTTCAGAAGAAATGTACAAAGTTGTCAAGTTTGAAGAAAGAGGATAGTAGCATCTTTGGGTTTTTGAAAATTGCCTGTTCAAATGGAGATAATTGAATGAATGCTTGAAATCAATCATTGGAGAATTACATATCCTTTGAATAAAGGCAAAGATTAAAACGACCTGCAGGTCAAACTGGTCGCAATGGAAGAGTTTTTTGCCTAACAAATTTACTTACAATTCTGCCTAGCTAATTCATCCAGTCCCAGAAGTAAAACAACACTTATAACTTTATTTTTCAATTATAGTACATCCAGGAGGGGGAGGGGGTACTCTTCTAGAGGCTTGGCTATTAGAAGTTTAGACAAATCTTTACAGCCAACACTTGTAACTTATAATTATACTTCTATTTTAGGTTTAATAAAAATCGTTAGTACATTACAATGTTAGTTATCCTAGATTTTCCATGTTGCCTTACCATACCATTGTATCAAAAGTGCTAATTTACTAATTTTATTTTTGTTTTAATATTTTTTTAAATTAATTTAATTTGAAATGCATATGTAATATTTTTATGAGAAAAAATATTCCCGTTTTGAAATGCGGATCTCGAATTTATCAAAATATATACCCTTCAAAATAATACCGTCCCCACTCATAAAATAGTATTATCTTTTAAAAAAATAATAATTTTATCATTTTACAGTCCGATATCATCACCATATTATTAAATAGTGCATGTTGTTTTAAAATATATAAATAAAGCAATGCAAATGCAACACGAGTTGCATTTTTTATTAGCTTAACGGTATCATAGGAGCTACGTTACCGGCCATGTGCATCTCCATAATTGAGGCAAAGATTAGACTAATGTGTAAAGATGGATGCCATTTCCAAAATTTTAAATCGCACTGGGTCACAGAGTGTGCTCTTTAACCCAAAAAAAAAAAGGAAACAAGATATGATGGGATCTATTCTGCGCTGCATGTAATGTAATATCTTATCCATTATATGTGAAAAATTAGAATGGATGGTTCTCTAATATAATAATATCTAGCTTGATAAAGTCTTCCCTGAATTCTCATTATAAAATCATAACGTGTTTGATGAATGAGTTGAGCTTTGGTTGATAAAAAAAAACAAAGAGATGAGCTTTAGGTCTGAGTGCAACATACAACAGTACCCTCCAGTTCACCGGTTAGAAAGAACAGCCTTTATGTAATAAAAGAACAAAGAAAAATATGCCACATCTAATGATTCAATTTGCAAAGGATATTTAGATTGGGCCCGACTTTCTGTAGCAAGACAAGAGACTTCACTTTGAGAATCAGAAAGGATTATAGTATCCTACGCTGAGTGTTCACTCTCAGCTTGCTTCTAATTGGATCAGAATCGAAGAGATCAAAATCCTTTTTGTGTAAAAATGGAGATTGCTTCCTTCTTCAAGAGAGCTTCACAGGCTCTTAATGGCTACTCTTCTTATTCTAAGCTTCTTGCTCTCTTTGCTGTCAGGTTTGCTCTGCTACTTTTACCTTTCCATTTCCCTTCTGGATTTCTTCAAGAAATGCATTTGATCTGATTTGATTTGAAGTAATTTTCTTTACCTTTTCTTTAAATTCATATATAATTTCTGGGAAATAAAGGATAGCTAAAAGTTCTAGTAAATGTTGTTTATGTAACTGTTTAGGTCAAGATTGTAGAAATGGGAGCTCTAAAGTTTGCCCCTTTTATCTTGAAAAAGAAGAAAATATTAAGATGTGAGCTCTAAAGTTTGATTCTTTTCACTTTTTGCTGAGATGGAAAAGAAGAAAATATTGAATTTTTGGAACATGTTACTGGAAAGGAAGTAACTTTTATTTGTCATTTCAGAAAAGATAAAATTTTGGCTAATTGCTGAGACAATTCAGATATAGTGTCGTGTTTGTAAGCTTGCTAACCAAAATTTAGTTTTGAGGTTAACTTTTTCTTAATTTTTGGTTCAGATTTATCAGCGGATGGATATCCAGTGTTTAATTGGCTTTGACTTTTTCTTTTCATCTATGGATTTTTTTTTGTTTAATTGTTTTTGGCACTTAGTAATTGTGTTCAATGACTTCAATTTTCAGAAATTTAGTTTGTGTTTCTGATGTGTGATCCTAACTGTATATATATTCATGGAGATAAAGGTATCTGGTGTTGATAATTGCAGTAGTGGAGGTCTAGTAGCATATTCTGAGTCACAATCAGAAATTGGTACATCTGCTGCTGAGGTGAACCAAAATGAGCTCAAAAAGAAGAAAGTTGTGGTTCTTGGAACAGGATGGGCTGGAATTAGCTTCCTTAAAAATCTGGATGTGTCTTCATATGATGTTCATGTTGTCTCGCCAAGAAACTATTTTGCATTCACCCCTTTGTTACCTAGTGTCACGTGTGGAACAGTTGAAGCTCGAAGCATTGCAGAGCCAGTCCGTAATATTATAAAAAAGGTATATGAGAATAGATGAGTCACAAGAAGTAATACGATTTCTTTTCATGTGTGACTGCTGCATGCCTACATTTTGTGTAGGGTGTAATCGAATCGAGTCGACATACTGCTAAACTCGAACTCGACTTGATTTTCAAATTTGAAACTCAAATTCGATCGAATTTTTTTAAATTCGAGCTCAACTCGATTAAATAATTCATATACTCGAACTCGACTCAGCTTGACTCGATTAATTGAATAAAATTTTCAAATTTTAAAATATATATTTTAAAATATTTAAATTCGACTCAAGTTCGAAGTCAATTTGGTTTGATAAAATATGTTTATAATTATATTAAAATAATAGGATAAAATGATAAGTATATAGAAGCTCGATTATGCTCGCGAGCCTATCGAGTGACATATTTAAGAGCTTGAACTCGACACGATTGCCTACTCGAGTAGCTCGAGCTTGAGTTCGAGCTCGATTGGACAATAATCGAGTCGATTTTGAATGTTTTCTGAGTTGATTCTGGACAGCTCGCGAATCGGCTTGATTCGGTTATACCGTAATTTTGTGTATGTTTTTTAAAGCATTATAGGGCCGCCACAATTCTATGAAGCATATGTAGATTTGCCTTTTCTCAGAATTCTATTGTTATCTTACTGGCAGAGAAATGGAGAAATTCAATTTTGGGAGGCAGCATGTGTCAAGATTGATGCTGCAAATAACAAAATCTTCTGCAAGTCTAGTTTTGAGAACAACATGGTAGGAAATGTAGATTTTGCTGTGGAATATGATTACTTGATTGTAGCAGTGGGGGCACAAGTAAACACTTTTAACACCCCAGGTGTTGAGGAGAACTGCCATTTTCTGAAGGTGCTTGTCAATATTCAACAGACATTGTATGATTTGCTTATATTGAAATTGTTTTTTTTTTTTTTTTTAAACTTGTATCTGCAATCTGGCATATGACGAATTATGTTTGTGTCTGTATTCATGGATGAATGATGATATTTCATTTAGGACTTGGAGGATGCTCAAAAGATACGCAGAAGTGTCATTGATTGTTTTGAAAAGGCTGTTCTCCCAGGCCTGACTGAAGAAGAACGAAAAACAAACCTTCATTTTATTGTTGTTGGAGGCGGTCCTACTGGTGTGGAGTTTGCTGCAGAGCTGCATGACTTTCTCCTAGAAGATATAGCTAATATTTATCCAATGGTTAAAGATCTGGTGAAAATAACTGTGATCCAATCAGGAGATCACATTTTGAACATGTAAGCATATAGCTTAGACATTCTATCATTATTATGCTTTTGGACATAAGTCAATGGATGCTAAAATAGCTTTACATTTGAAATATTTTTGAATAATCTTCATGCTAATGGTTGTTGCAGTTCCAATACTTATGGTTTTGTGCACCTGAAAATACTGATTTACTCACCTTGCTGCATGATTCTTAATTTCGCTCTTTTCTTTTCATTCTATTTTATGTGAATTGCTTTTTGGTTTGTAGATGATGCTTATTTGATTTTATGATCTACCTAAAGGCCAAGTTTTCCTAGGACAAAAGTAAAGCACAATGAACATTATGTTCTAACTGCTCACGTACTCGTATTCTGTGATGATTTTAAGGAAAATCCACATATCCTGTACTGCATCTGGGTTTTGTTTATTCCTTCATTCTTCTCAGGAATATATGTGGGTGCCTTATCTATTCAATTATTGTGGATGTGATAGATTCAGTCTTAGCAGGATGTTATGCTCTACTTGTAGGTTTGATGAGAGAATCAGTTCATTTGCTGAACAAAAGTTTCAAAGGGATGGTATTGAAGTTCAAACAGGATGTCGAGTTCTTGGTGTTTCTGATAAAGAAATCACCATGAAACTCAAATCTACAGGAGAAGTTTGCTCTGTACCACACGGATTGGTTGTATGGTCTACTGGTGTTAGCACTCGCCCAGTCATAAGGGATTTTATGGAGCAAGTTGGGCAGGTTTGTTGCAGATTAGATACCTTAACACTTGGATTTACAGAAGTTGACAAGTGCTTTCTTCTATAATGTCTTGTAATTCATTTTGTGTCATATTTGCATGTTTAGATTCTACTCTTAGATTTTATTTTTTTTTAGATAACCAAAGGTAAAGTGTATGTTTAAACTTTGTTCAATCAGCTATTACACCACAAGTTTTGTTGTATTTTCAGGGTAACAGACGTATGCTTGCAACTGATGAATGGCTGAGAGTAAAGGGATGTGAAAATGTGTATGCACTTGGAGATTGTGCTACGATAGTTCAACGCAAGATCATGGTTTGTGAAGCCTATTGCTGGTTGATTTAATTTTTGCGTTTTTTGTTAGTTTTGAACTTATTATCTTTCTGCATTCTGCATCAAAACTTTGATTGGTTGTGAGCAACTTCGTCAAGGTGGCTGTGCTTTGTCTCGTGTTTCTTCGCTGATCAATTTCAATAATAAAACAGTGTACATAGGTTGAAATTGTGAGTGGAGATCATTGCTTCATTATAGAAGAGGAATGTGAGCATACATAATCCTTTGCGCTGACATATTCATATTTTTGTTAAAATAACCATTGTCCTTGAATCAAGTTCGGGGACGTTACTATGTTACATTACATGACTAACAAATCTCTATTATACTTTTGCAATAAGTTTCTAAAAAACTGAAATGCCATATATGATATATCCATACCCGACCTCACAGATTAGTAGTATATGATACTATTGTAACATTAGTAGTGATTTCTGCTAACCAAAGGAATGAAAATACTCGAGTGTTCATGTGTGGCCCTACTGATGTAGTGTTCAACTTGTTATACAATTAGTAGTTTTATTAAATTCTTAGTTTGCTACACTTAATCATGCATCTATTGTTAAAAGTAAAAGTAATGCAAGTCATGGAATTTATCTGTCTTTAGGAGGATATTGTAGCTATATTTAAGGCTGCAGACAAAGACAACTCTGGTACTTTAACAATTGAAGAGTTTCAAGATGTGATGGACGACATCATTGTGAGATACCCTCAAGTGGAACTCTATTTGAAACAAGAGCATCTAGCAGGTGTGGCAGACCTGTTAAAAGATGCTGAGGGGAAAGGCAGAAAGGAAGTAGATGTTGAAGGGTTTAAACAAGCCCTTGCTCATGTGGATTCGCTGACCAAAAGCTTGCCTGCAACTGCGCAGGTACATCCTTTCATTCATTGATTGGAGCATGCTTTTACTGGACACAGTTACAATTGCAGGAAAGTATGATATCAAAACCGTTTCATTCATAACCTTCTCTCATCTTCAGGTTGCTTCTCAGCAAGGTACATATCTTTCTAAGTGCTTCAACCGTATGGAGGAATGCAAACATAATCCTGAAGGTCCTCGAAGATTTAGAAGTTCTGGACGTCATCAGTTCCGTCCATTCGAGTATGATATTTCTCTAGAATGTATAAAAGTTGATTTTTTTGTTTTTCATTGTCTTTGCAAGTGTTATCTTTACATGCTCTTTTTCCAAAGTTTCTATGCCATCAATATCAGTGGCCTTTTCCATTATGTTGTTGTCAAAATACAGTTTTTTGTAACTTTTTTATTTCCAAAAGAAAAAAAAAATTCTTATTTTGGAAATGTTTTTCTTGCAAATTTCATCTCCATGATAAAATATTTTAACCAATAATACTATGACATCTGTTTTCTTTGCCCTTGCTAACCTTTGAAATGATGGAACTTTTAACTGAAAGGTATAAACATTTTGGGCAATTTGCTCCTTTGGGAGGAGAGCAGGCTGCTGCAGAACTGCCAGGAGATTGGGTTTCCATGGGTCACAGCACACAATGGCTCTGGTATTCTGTGTATGCAAGGTGATTATCTACTATCCTTTGTTAAATTTTTAAGTTGACTGAGCGAGCATTTGATATCACTTATCCATGAATTTGATTCAACGTGACCATCTAATTTCTTCAGCAAGCAAGTTAGCTGGCGCACCAGGGTGCTGGTAGTCTCTGATTGGACTAGGAGATTTATTTTTGGAAGAGATTCAAGTCGTATTTGAGGCGTATAATTTGATGATTCTTGTAAATTAATGTATGGATCCTACTCAATTCCAGTGTTTATCACCTTTTGTAAACCTATCTATCGTATATGGTTTTTATCTTTTTTCTTGACTTTGCTTGTAGATTTTCAACCTGAACAGTTGATAGTGAATTCGGGCAAGAAAGCCCACATATTGATATACCTGTGCGGTATCCGTGTATACTTTAGGCTCAACTCAAGCTGCCAATAAACAATATCAAGATGATCTACGAGTCTTCGACATTTGTACTAACTCAGCATGGCACCCCAAATTAATATAACCTGTAGCTCATTGTGCCAAGATTTCACATTAATATGTAGATTGGTGGGATGAAATCTTTAACAATTTAAGGCTATGCATGCATGCTCACATGAATAACGGAGATCGCAATCTGATGTCTAAAATTTCCCTAGATTGGTGTCTAAAATTAGAACTCTTTAAGTTTTAAGAATATTGAGGTCCGTGTCTTCTACAATGGTGCCAGGTGTTTTGGTTTTTCTTTCTTTTTAACAAGTCAAAATTGCAAAATAAATAGATAATAAAAACTATAGAAAAAAAAGAAACAAAAAACACAAGGCTACGTGAAAAATAACCCTCGAGTACATTGCAGGGAGCGAATGAATGCTGCTACCAAGTCTTACAGTTACTCGTTTTTCGCTCGCATGCACTATCCTTAACAAACACAAATCTGGTAGTTCTCAGTTTTTGGATCTGTAAACTGCCAAAAGAAGAAACTCCCTCTTCTTTCGAAGCCTGAATCAAAACAAGAACCAAAAGAAAAACAAGCGTATGAAATTGAACAGAAGTGTTATACAATGAGAGGCTTTACGTTCTACGAGAGGGTCTTTAGATCTTTTCACGAAAGCCCAACAGCTTCTAAGCTTCTTGTTCTCACCACTGTCAGGTTATTATCTTCTAAAAAAAAAAAAAAACAATTCTACTTATGTTTTGTTTAGTTATTATTGCTGTTATTTTACGTTGAAGATTGCATAATCATATATCATGTCATATACACCTTTCAATTTCATTTGTACATTTTGTTGCAGTGGTGGAGGTCTGCTGGCATTTTCTGATGCAAATCGATCTATAAGTCTAATTTCTGAATCTGCTCAAGGTGAATGCAAGAAAAAAAAAGTGGTTGTGCTTGGAACAGGTTGGGCTGGCATCAGTTTTCTGAAGAACTTGAAAAGTCCATCATATGATGTTCATGTTGTGTCGCCTCGCAACTATTTTGCATTTACTCCTCTGCTACCAAGCGTCACAAATGGCACAGTGGAGGCTCGAAGCATCGTTGAACCAATTCGAAACATCTTCAGGAAGGTATGGCATTAATTAATTACACTCCAAATCCCTACAAATCCATAAGAAAAAGCATTTCCTCTCTTTTAGCTTCAGGCATGTTGCACATCTCTAAAAAAAAGCCTTTTTCTATCTTGCAGAAACCTTTTAAAGTCGATTTTAAGGAAGCTGAGTGTTACAAGATTGATCCTGTAAATAAGAAAATTCACTGTGGATCTAGCTTTGCCAAGAACTTGGGTGGGACTGAAGAATTCACAATGGATTATGACATTTTGGTGGTGGCCATGGGAGCTACTCCAAATACTTTCAATACCCCTGGTGTTTTGGAATATGCGCATTTCTTGAAGGTATCTCAATTCTGATTGATCGATGCTAGGTTTATTATTATTAGCTCTGGGATGAAAATGCTTCTTTGTCAATTAAAATGCACAGATCTTCCTAAAGCTTCTGAATTCATTGTTGTGCAGGAAGTAGAAGATGCTCAGAGGATTCGTAAGTCCATAATAGATTGTTACGAAAGGGCAAGTCTACCTAATATAAGTGAAGAAGAGAAGAAGAGGATCATGCATTTTGTAGTTGTTGGTGGTGGTCCAACAGGAGTGGAATATGCTGCAGAGCTTCATGACTTCGCATTCGAAGATCTGGCCCGCTTATATCCTTCTGTCAAAGACCACCTAAGAATTACACTTCTTGAGGCTGGCGACCACATCTTGAACATGTAAGGAACATGAATTCTTTAGTTTTTATACATCTCCACGTTGGTATTTCACAATGTATCATATACAAGAGGAAGCTGCAATTGCTTGTTGCTTGCAGGTTTGATGCAAGAATCACTGAATTTGCTACAGGGAAGTTCGCTAGAGATGGTATTGATGTAAAGACAGGATCGATGGTCATAAAAGTTGATGAGAAGGACATTTCTACTAAAGATAGAAGAACTGGCCAGACTGTTTCTTTACCGTATGGAATGGTCCTTTGGTCAACTGGTGTTGCTACTCGCCCTGTAATTAGCGAGTTTATGAAGCAGATTGGTCAGGTTCGTCACTGTAGAACACAACTATGTTTTCATTTTAGTCAGGTATTTGAAAGTAATTTAATAATTCCATTTAGAATTCATCCATGTCTAAGCACAGGGTAACAGGCGTGTTTTAGCAACTGATGAATGGTTGAGGGTTGAAGGTTGTGATACAGTATATGCTCTCGGTGATTGTGCTACGATAAATCAACGCAGAGTCATGGTATGTGATTGTATTCTTGTAGCATTTCCTGCTCAAATGTTGGATTCTGAAAGCTACATTTTGAAGCAAGTTAGTTCAGAGATTGATTTACAACCTTATGACTGACAGTATCTGCTAATAATTGTAATAATTGTTCTTTGTCAGGAAGATATAGCAGCAATATTCAGCAAGGCAGACAAGAATAATTCAGGTCTTTTAGATCTCCAAGACTTCAAAGATGTTGTCGACCACATCTGCGAGAGGTACCCTCAAGTGAATCTCTTTTTGCAAAAGAACAAACTGAAACATTTTAACAACTTACTGGAGGATGCTCAAGGAAATGACAAAAAACAGATAGATATAGAAACGTTTAAGAAGGCACTGTCTGAAGTAGACAAGCAAATGAAAAATCTTCCTGCCACAGCCCAGGTGAAGATGATCATTTTCAGTTTCTTTATTTGATATGTTTTAGAAAGTCATAGCTTTTAATTATGGTTTTATATAGGTTGCTGCGCAACAAGGTGCATATCTTGCAAGTTGTTTTAATCGTATGGAGCAATGTGAAAAGAACCCTGAAGGTCCTCTCAGATTCAGGGGAACAGGCCGCCATCGTTTTCGTCCTTTCAGGTATACATGATTCTTTAAACCGACTAAACAGACATTAGTTCATAGAATATGAAGTGATACATAATTCTGTTGATTCTATGCAATCTAAGGTACAAACACTTTGGACAATTTGCTCCACTAGGAGGAGAACAAACTGCAGCTCAACTTCCAGGAGATTGGGTGTCCATTGGTCATAGCAGTCAATGGCTTTGGTACTCGGTGTATGCAAGGTAATAATCTTTTTCTTATTTTAACTTTTGCTCTCTCTATGTATATCATGTTGTGATCATTCGATATCGATGTCAAACTTTCAGTAAGCTAGTCAGTTGGCGAACAAGAATGTTGGTGATATCTGACTGGTTCAGAAGGTTCATTTTTGGAAGGGACTCGAGTAAAATCTGAGACTTCTGGGAAGCACATCATAGCGCTTGTCATTCCATCTTTACTATAATTCTTTGATAACTTGGCTTGTATTTTTTATTATTCTCATCAGAACTTTTTGAGGAATTCCTATTTGCTGGTTTTAATTCTGTAACGAGATCATTCACTTGGTATGTTCCTGTTACACCTGTGTTTTTTACAAGCGCTAAATGTCTTCAAAGCTTGTTATTTTCCTTTCCTTTAGCTGGCTATGGGATAATATCACTTACATATCACGTCGTTACTTGAAAGTTTCTGATGAACCAAATCACTGTAAAAAATGAAGCATTACACATAAAATCTAATTATTCTGCGCCTCAAATCTTGTTGGTAGTATTTAAGTAGACTAATAAACCACTAATGAAGTTTGTTCAAGTTACTCGACTAAGGAGCAACATGTAACAACATAAGTTAAACTGAGAAACAAGCAACATGGGTAAATAAAAAAACAAGTAAGCATCGGAACATATAGAAGCCGAACAAGATGTCAAAATCAGATTTGACTAGAATCTCTTCCAAAAATGAACCTTCTAAACCAGTCAGATACCACCATCACTTTGGTTCGCCAACTGATTAGTTTGCTGCAAAAAGTTGACAGAATCATCAGATAACTATAAAGTGTTAAAAATCGAAGATGTTGAAAAAGATGAACAAGAATGTAAATGTTAATTACCCTGTATAGACTGAATACCAGAGACACTGAGTTCCATAACCGATCGAAACCCGGTCTCCTGGAAATTGAGCAGCAGTCTGTTCTCCTCCCAGCGGAGCAAATTGTCCAGAATGCTTGTAACTTATAAATATGAACATGTATGCATCAGTACAGTACCCATATATGCAACCTAACCTCTCCAAATAAGCATTGCTTTCAATGTACAAATACATGTCATGCATCCCTTGTGTTTTGATCATGTATTGTTTCTTTACCTGAAGGGATGAAACCTATGGTGGCCTGATCCCCTAAATCTGAGAGGGCCTTCAGGATACTTTTCACAATGCTCCATACGATTGAAACAATTCGCAAGGAATTTACCTTGCTGAGCTGCAACCTACATTATTAATATACATAAGCAAGTGACCAAAAAAAGGGCTCAAAATAAAATAGAACTATCTTGGGGAGCTGGTTGAAAGCTATCAATAAAGGAAAAAGAAAAGCAAGTCAACCTACCTGAGCTGTTGCAGGAAGATTTTTAACTTGAGAATCCACTTCAGATAGAGCACTCTTAAATGTTTCAATGTCTATTTGTTTCTTGTTACCTTGTTACCTTGAGCATTCTTGAGTAGATCGTCAAAACTTTTGAAGTTGTTCTTTTTCATATAAAGCTCAACTTGAGGGTACCTCTCGTAGATGTGGCCAACAATTTCTTTGAAATCCTTGACATCTAAAGCACCAGTAGTATTCTTGTCAGCCTTGCTGAATATTGCTGGTATATCTTCATGATGAAGAACAGGTAAAAAGAAAATCAAATAAATACTTTGTAGGCATCGATGAGGGTATTAAATGTAATCAGTATTCACATTACCGTGACCCTGCGTTGATTTATTGCGGCGCAATCACCAAGAGCATATACATCATCGGATCCTTCGACCCTCAACCACTCATCAGTTGCTAATACGCGCCTGTTACCCTGCATTCAGATACTTGTAATGAGTAACAAAATAAAGAAAGATAAAGCAACTTTTTGCAATCGAGGAGGAAGAAATAAGATGCAAAAGTTTGTTCCTGATAATGTACCTGACCAATTTGCTTCATGAAATCTGAAACGACAGGGCGAGTTGCTATGCCAGTCGACCAGAGAACCATTCCATATGGTATGGAATCAGTTTGACCAGTAAGTAGTTCCTTGATGGAAATATCCTTATCAGACACTTTCACAACCATTGATCCTGTCTTTATATGAATACCATCTCTTTGAAACTTCTCTCTTGCAAAATCACTAATCCTTTTGTCAAACCTACGATAGCCAAGCAATTTTTCAAGACCATCTAAAAGGATAGAACATAAAACAATCAGATTCCAGAGCCAGGAAAATTTGACTTCTTAGGCAAGTGAATAGGCTCACATGTTCAAGATTTGGTTGCCTGCTTCAAACAGTGTTATTTTCAGGTGGCTCTTGAGTGAAGGATATAGATTAGCTAAATCTTCAAAGGCAAAGTCATGAAGTTCTGCAGCATACTCCACACCTGTTGGACCGCCACCAACAACCACAAAATGCATTATTCGCTTCCTCTCTTCTTCACTTACACCTGGTAGGCTTGCACGCTCATAACAATCAATCACTGATCTGCGAAGCTTCTGAGCGTCTTCTACTTCCTACATGGTGAACTCAATGGTTTAGTTAAATTATGAATTACGGGAAGCTTTTGTGTTGTATAATGGTGGAAGCAAGTCATTATTATAATGGCTAGCGTCAACTTACCTTCAAGAAATGGGCATGTTCCTCAACACCAAGTGTGTTGAAAGTATTTGCACGAGAATGAAAATAAGGAATTGAGTCAGAAACAAAGAAAGAAAGAGACAGAGGAAGAGAGACAAGACACTAAGCTTAGCAAAGCTAGCTGTTAACAAACAATCGCCAAACAATGAACACCAACATAGCTCACGAAAGTCTACAACTCTTGAATGGTAGATTACAAATAAATTTTTTTTTAATAAAATCTGCAACTCTGTTAAGATTTCTTGAGATGTGTTTGAAAGATAGAGACGGGTTGTGATTCTTCAATTGTTGGATTTCTTCAACCACTGCTATTGCTTCCCAAGGGACACCTCCATCTGGGTTCTCGCAAAGAAAAAAAAAATTAAGGTTTTAAGCTTTTTTTTTTGTTTTTTACTTTATTGCTTAGTTGGAGAGAGAGGGGGAGACAGCTGGATTAAAGTGGCCATGTCTGCTGCTATGTCTATTGCTACCTAGGCAGATTTAACGGAGTTACACCAATTGTCACTTAGTTGCTAACGGCTTTTAATCACATGTCACTTAAGTGCAAAAAAAAAAAAAAAAAAAAAAACCACAGGCCTAGGGTACTTTTCCGTACTTTCCCCTAAAAAAAATCATTTATTGATAATATGAGTTAATCTTGAGAAATTAATGTGTTTCATGATACTATTTTTTTTAATTAACGAGTATAATTCAAATTTTGAGATTGCATAATTATTAAAAATAATTTTAATCTTAATGAATTAATTTTTCATATCATAAATGGAACTACAATTGAAATATTATAAAAAAAAAACCGAAAAACAAAAAAGCAACAAAAATAACAAATGAAAAACAAAAAAGCAACAAGTAGCAACAACAAGTAACAACAAGCAAAAACATTGAAAAATAAAAAGCAACACTG
>CATIWK010130877.1:0-21467 GCA_949634005.1 Mallotus japonicus | reverse complement strand
CATGCTGAAATGAATTGATAAAGAGTTATCATTCTCAGTCTACTTGGAATCAAGTCATAATATTATTAAACTGTATAAGGATGACATAAACTATGCCTTATGTTCAATTAAGATATCATGTGATAAAGGGACTACAATGTTGACTGTAATCAGGTTATGTCGGATTATCGGCCTTCACATAACTTGGGTAGTCATAATGTCTTACTAGAGGCCACTTATGACTTGTAGGCCTAAATTGGGAATTTTAGGCCTATTGCCAACGTTATGTGAACCTACAGGGTCAAACACTTAGAACATGCCCGAAACTAATATGGGTTTACCAAGCCCAGTTAAACTCTGTGGAGTAATGGTTATCTTAAATAAATAGGAAAATATATTTCTGTTTTGGTTTTTAAATCAAATCAGAATTAAAAGTGGTATATACCAAAAGGCGTTTTGGTAAGTGAAACCTTGAGAAGTCTATAAATATATCATGCTCTCTAGGGTTTCACACATCTTTCACTTTAGCCAACTAAATTCGCTTTCTCTCCCTTTTAAGAAAATGAAATACAGAGTTCTTTACATTCTTGATTTGTGAGACAATCAAGAAAGTTGCTAGCACACATAGATTCATTTTGATTCAAGGGCTATTCGTGTGGATACCAGTAGAGGATGCATCCTTTTAGAGACGTCTCAATCCGATCAAAGAAAGCAAAAAGCTCGATGTAGGGTATCACCGGTGTGAACCTCCTCTTTCCCTTCCAGCAATCTTGCCTCTACTTACGTTTGTGGTAAGTTTTTGGAAACTCTAATTAAATCAGTTAATCGAATTACATGGATCCTGGTTAGGGCTTGTGATAAAAAAATTTTAAATTTTTGTTGCGTTTAGTATCACGAAACCTAACAGAATTAACATAAAAATTCAGCTTTTATTCCAAAAATTCTGCCAAAGTTGTCGAAGTCGAGACTTTCATCTCTTTTCCATTTAGTCTAGACCATCACTTACATTTCATTCCCCATTATCTCATGAGTCTGTAGATGCTGGTCCTACATTCAATCTCCATCGGTAGAATATTCTGTGAATTTTTTTAGGTAATTTCCACTTTATTTTTTGATCTCCTTGTTCTGTGAGTATTCTAGTGTGTTTGAGGCTGTAGATGTGTTCTATTAATTGCTGGGAACACATTAGCATGTTTGGTTTAGTCTGGTGATGTGTTTCCAGTGAGAAATCTAATGGGTCTCAACTTAATTCCGGCGATAAATAGCAACAAACCCGGAAAATTCTAAGTTTATTTTTAATAAATAGTATAAATTATGTTCATCAATTTCCGTATTTGGGGTTAGGCCCAATTCCTTACAGATTTTGAGATAAAATTCCGGAATGGTTATGGAGGAAATTATTTATTTCCATATAAATTAGTTTAAATGGTCGGAAATATTTTTTGAGCCTTAAAACTGATCATTTATGGTGTTCATAAGATTATTTTGATAATTCCTTGATTTTAATGATTTTTCTAAGATTTTTAAGAATTTATTTAAAGCTATTTATTGAATAAATATTTTGATTATTTAGAGAGTTCGAGAGCAAGAGGTACAGAGCCTAGGCAGCCGAGGACACGTCGGCCAGCACGCTCCACCTGTGAGTTAATTTTATAAAATATTTATTGAGAGTATATAAACTAGAATTTTTATATGATAAATACAATATTAAGGTTGAATATATGGATTTACTTATGATTATAAATCTGACCACATGCATGATTTATTTATTTTATTATTATGAATAATTTTTGGGAAGACGCTTTAGTTAGATTTATTTTATTCTATTTTATTTTATTTTGTATATGATATAAATATGATTTGGAGAAAAATGATAGAACGTGTTACCTGGTGGGTATCACCAGGACCACGTGCGCACTAGTTAAGATCTTGAGTCTTAGAAAAATATGGATTAGCTTGGTTAAGCTTGTTCTCTCAGTAGTGTTCTGGTTTAGACTCGACTGAGCTTGTTCTCTCTGGTAGTATTTGGATTGAGCTCGGTGGAGCTTGTTCTCTCGGGCCGAAAATGAGATGTAACTTGGTTGAGCTTGTTCTCTCAGGACATTAACAATGGAATAAGTGATTAGACTGCGGCTGTAACTCAGTTGAACTTGATCTCTCGGGGTGGCAATCAATTGGATTTTAAAGAGCCGAAAGGCTATTTGATTTGAGGTTTAGGGTTCAACCATGTTTTCCATCAAAGATTTTAATTTATATGATTTTCTTATAAGTACTTTTGTATTAAAGATGTTTCTAATTTTGGAAAGGTTTTGTATTAAAGATATTTCTAATTTTGGAAAGGTATTTTTATAAAAATAGTTTTCATCAAAATAAAAGTGATTTAAATATTTAAACTATTTAATGGTTTTAAATAAGCATTTTAAAACCAACATGCATTTTATATTATTAATTCACTCAGTGAGGTTTGATTCCCCTTAATTTTTATTTTTCAAGGACCTCACCGGCAATCTGATAGTTATCATTGTCTGCGTTGGGTTTCTTCTTCTCCTGCTATATTATGTAGGTCTATTTAATATATGTATTGTGTATTTAAATTCTAGAACACCACAGTAGTATACCATCTTGTATAACTTGTAATATGAATTTTATTGTGATGGAAATGTTTATAGTTGTAGTGGATTATTAGAGTTATTATGAAGTAGTGTTGAATGAAAAATTATATTATAAGTGTTATTTATTATTTTTTAGGTTTTGGTTTTGTCCCGATATAGAGGTAAATCTACTAAAATATTAAAGTTGGTTAATTTTATTGCAAAAAACTTTTCTAAGGCTTACTACAAGTTTCGGAAGCTTCACGCTTTCCCATTCCCTAATGTCGATCACGAGCCCTTAGGATTTGGGTCGTGATAATATATACCTTTTAGATTTCTCTGGGTAATTGGTAAAGTAACCACTAACAGTTCGAGAATCTAACTTTCTTTCATGTGGATTATAAATTCTTGCTTCCATTAGGCAATCCCAAATATGCAGGTGCCATAAACTAGGTTTCCTTCCGGTCCACAATTCAAAAGAGTCTTTTGAACTACCTTACTAGGAATCCTATTAAATAAATATGCTGTAGTTTTAAGTGCATAAATCCATAATGATTTAGGTAAAGACAAGTTACTCATCATACTCCTAACCATATCCATCAAAGTCCAACTACGCCTTTCTGATACACTATTTGTTAAAGTGTGCTTGGCATAGTATACTGTGCACATTTGCCATGACTTTTCCAGAGTTTTACAAGTGGACCAGGATATTGTCCATACTCATTATATTTTCCATAATATTCACCACCTCTATCAAATCTTATAATATTCACCTTTTTATATAATTGTCTCTCAACCTCCTTTATGTACACCTTAATAGCATTGATTGATTGAGATTTTTCATAAAGCAAATAAATATAACCATAACATTAAAAAAATCATCAATAAAGGTGATAAAATATCTTTCCCCATTAATAGTTGGAGTGTTAAAAGGACCACAAACATTAGTATGTATAATTTTAAAAAGCTGAGTGCTTCTTATGGCTCCTTTCTTAGAATGCTTGGTTTGCTTACACTTAATGCAATCCACATAAATCTCGAGATTAGTAAAATCTAGATTTGAAAGAATTTCATTATTTACTAATCTTTGTAACCTTTCTTTGGATATATGACCTAAACGTTTATGCCACAAGTAAGCAAAATTCCAATTCATCATGTTAAGTTTAAGTCCCATATTGCTAATCATAGTAAGCAAGGATTCAGCAAAAATATTATCAAGTTTTTATTTATATAAACCATCATTAAGAAAACAAAAACCAATAATTCTTAAATAGATTAAAACTATTATATCCAAATTTACCATTACCACAAACGTCTAAACTAGAAACTGAAATAAGGTTTCCACTAATTGAAGGTACATAAATAATCTCAGATAAGTCTAATTGATAGTCACTATTCAAGATTAAATGATAAGTTTCTATGCCTTTAATCAGTGCCTTCATGTGATTCCCCATAAATAATAAATCACTTATTAGGTTTGTGGTTCAAATCGTAATGAATCCCTACAACATATTAGCCACATGAGTAGTAACCCCAGAATCAAGCTTGATTCTAAAATTGGAGAAGCATAATGAAAGATACCTTTCTTTTTGAACCAAGCCTTAGGTTTCAAGCAATCTTTCTGATAATGTCCTTCTTTTTTGCAATAGTGATATCTATCAATCTTTCGTTCCTGCTCTTCTACTTTAGAAGCATTAGCAGGCCTTTTGGTTTTCTTAAACTTATTGGTTTTCACTTTAATTCTTTTTTCTAGCTCTTTGACCCATAAGATTGACATTGTGATTCTCTTAATTTTTAATCTTGTTTCCTCTTGAACAAGTCTATCGACAATTCATTAACATCCCACTTATCCTTTGTAGTGTTGTAGTTTATTTGAAAAGGTCCATATTCAGGAGAAAGTTGGTTCAACATAAACTGCACTAAGAATGAATCCTCCACTACTAACCCCAAGGACTGTAGTCTTTCTATGATATTAGCCATCTCGATGATATGATCTCACATACCATTTGATTCCATCATACTTCATGGTCATGAGCTTTGGCATTAATGTACCAACGAGAGGTTTGTCCGCAGAACGAAAGTATTCTTCCACAAATGCAAGAAATTCTTTAGCACTTTCTATTTATGGAGTGGTAGACTTAATGTTGTTAGTAATTGTCATTTATGAGAACTTTAGGCATAATTTGTTATTGCATTCTCACGCCTTAAAGTGTAACTTCTCAGCCTCACTACCTGAATATGTAATAGTAACGGGTTTATCTTCCAATAACGCTAAGTTGAGATCCATAGAATCTAAATGGAAATCAAATTGCTCATACCATTCAGAGAAGTTTGTACATAGCTACAAAATATAACAGAATACCCACGATTAATATAGATTCAGTAAAACGACAAAGTAGTTCTGTTTTGGGCAGATATTGCAACATACTTCAAATACAATGTATATAATCATATTGCGTAATCATCATGTTTTAAATAAACACATTTAACATATTTGGAGAATCAAACATATTAAACCAAAATATAATAATACACTCCAATATTGTTTAACAATTATAGAATAATAATTTACCTTTGGATCAATTCTTAGGTTCTAACAATTATTAAATGTCAATTATTCATTATTTATAGTATTTCATCAATAACATAATTTTTGCATGTAATAACACATTTTAGTATATATCACTTTGGCAACTATAAACTATAATAATAAATACATGTATTTGTTCATAATAAGATATGACAAACATAAATTCTTAATAATATCATTCTCAGTAAACATAATAATTATCGACAAAATAAATAATAATAGGCAACCTAACTTAAGCCAAAATTTATCCTTTTTAATACATGTATGCAAATCAAACAACTCGTGTAATAAATATTTCCAACCATAATTTCTTTGCACTTAAACTAAGCACACAACTCAATAGTAGATGGACAAAATAATGACATAATATGCACCTAAGGTTGCCATATACACCCAATAGCCACTCTTAAAACTCAAAAGCAATAGATAAAAGTCCAATGCTAGTTATGCACATTGTTTGAAGAGATAATTTGTTGGTTATAATCAATTAAAGATTGGTGCACACATAAATCCAAAACAAAATAGACTCAAAGTTATTGATTAACGGAAGTTTTAGAATTTCAATTATTATGTCATATATATTCACATAATTAAAAATAGTAAATAATAATCATTCATCAAATAAAAACTTAAATCAGATAATTTATATATATTCATTATGTATAGAAAATATTTAGTTTTTCAACACACGCTCTGAGCTCTAATACTTGTTAGATTTTCAATTATAATAAGACATTATAAACATAAACCCTAAAAATCTTTAAAATATAATGTTTTCATGATACAATATAACAGACAAGATGAAAAAATTACTTGAATTTGTAGTAGGATTCATACTTAAAGCCATTGACAAAAAAAAAATAAGTTTTTCTCTCTTGTTCCTTAATTCTTAATCACACCTTTAGATGGAGTTAATGTTGTTTTTTCATGAGGAGAGAGAGAACTAATTTACATTTATTGACATCCTTATTTACTCTGGTATGTCCATCACGTAACTCTAAAATTAATATACGAAATTAATTTACACAATTTAAATCTAATTAGGATTAGAACTTTACCTTTAATTGATTTTAATTGGACCACACTTTATGGATTTATATTTTTAACAAGGTCATTATAAGAAAAAATGGATTTATATACCAAAAATGGATTTATAATAGTTTTACATGATTCATGGTCATCTTGATATTAATAAACATTTCATAGTCATTAATTTCAACAAACCTATTTTTTGTATTTTCTTAATATAAAAAATTTAAACATGTCTAAGTCTAGTGTACATATAAATAAAGTTAAACTAACAACTCTTTTTTTTTCTCTCTCTCTCTCATTTTGTGTCTCTCAACCTCTCCATCTTTTCCTCTTTGCCTTTTCAATGTATTTAGGATATTTCTTAACCAATTTTGGCCAAAAAATTTACACTTGTATTAGTTTTTTTTTTTTTTATGAATTGTCTATAAACAATCTAGATTTGAGTCATGATCTCAAAATTTTAAGTTTTTTCTTGTGTTATTGTGTACATAAATTTATTGATCATTTGATCTAGTTATATTTTTTTGGTTGTTTTGGTAATTTTGATCTATCAGATGAGCTCAATTAGTAATTTATTTATATGAACTTTAATAGATTTAAACTAATCATGTTTTGTTTTATGGGTTATAGAGAGTTAAAAATGTTCTCACTTTAATATGATTGATCTTCGATCTCTCTATACGATCTCTCTCAAGTACGCTCATAATCAATCAACCATGACAATTATTTGATTCCCTAACTCTCACTAACACAATTAACTCTAAATAGAATTATCTTCTTGAGAATTAGTTCTAATAGAAAGAAAATAGAATTCTCTTCTTGAGAGCAGTAGCCTCTCCCTCTAAAAAAAACTTCCTCTTAAATATTGTTCCATAAAAACCCTAAAAATTTTCTTTCCAAATTAAGCAGCATATGCATACACGGCTATATGTCCAACAGACACAACTGTGTGGCCTTCAACTTTACTGGCCAGTAAGCGATCAGACATGGCTATGTACCCAGCATGACATAGCCATGTCTGCTTTAACTTTTACAGACTTCAATTCTTCCAATCAGGCATGGTTGTGTTTGCTTAGGCACACAATCGTGTCTTGCTTCCTCTCTTATTATGCATTAATTCTTTGCCTTTTTCTTTGGCTATATTAGCTCCTGGCTTTTAAGTCCTTATTACTTTCATCCAACGTGAGTTCCAATAAGATGGAACCTACAAAATCAACGTAAAAGCAATGTAGAAAAGAATAATAATTAACTAAAAAATGTATAAAATAACAAAATGACTAACTAGTTTAACTTTTAAAGTAAATAATACTAAATCATGCTTTTAAAAGACAAAATCCTATAATTCTAATAATGAAATGCAACTATTTAATGCTCAAAATTTATCTTTCTTAGCACTTATTAACTCCCCCACATTTGAGCTTTTGCTTGTCCTCAAGCAATCATGTCAAACGCCTATTCACTTAATGAATAAAAGTCATTAGCTAGCTTCACTTGAAAAATCACTTTAATCTCCCTTTAATGTAAAATTTAAAAATCCACAAACTGAAATAATAAACTGAGGTTAAAGACATAAGGGTTACCATGTGAAGAGAGCAAACTTTCTCATTGAATTCATAAAAATAAACTATTGATTTTGGAGAAAAATGAAAGCATGGAAAGATCATTCTAATTTTACCTAGTTACATTCTCATCATGCAAGGTTCCCTTCCATATTTTTATTTAATTGCTTATAAAGGTTTCCCAATTACAATGATCCCCCACCTTTCCTATACTACTCAATGTGGATACCTTTAAAGGGGTCCTTTGGATACTCATACTCATATTTAGAGCATTGGAGTAGATAGAGTTTATACACATATAATATATTTTAAAGCAAGCTATTAGCAATTTATTAAGCAAGTGCATTTTATGTTTCATCTCGCTTTTATTATTTTCTATTTATTATTTTTATTGTAATTAGGTTCCAAGACATGTAAAAATTTAACCAACATTGAACTAGATCTTCATCTTTACTTACAATCATCTTCCTACAACAACAATAATCTAAGTTCAATAACCCAATAAGAAAGTATTAAGTTCATTAAAAATCAAAAATCCTTAACCACAATTTATTTTTCTAGCTTAAAGGATTCAAATAAAACATTAATTGGAGATTATTGCACTTTTTCAAGGAAGCCTCACATAACGAATCTCACTCATTACATGAATAAGTTGCAAATTCTCAAGTGTTATACTTAATTATTCATAAAAATCTATATGCTCGATAAAAATAAAAGTAACTAAAATGCATGAAATGCATGATTCCCTTCTAAACTTAATTTAAATAAAATGCAAATTACTCAAATAAAAATATTCAAACATAATCTAAAATAACTAAATGAAAAGAAAGTAACTCCCCTTTAATGAGATGAATTCATAGGTGGTGAAGGTGGAACAATAATTCCAGCAGTCCTAATAGCTTTTCTTATCTTCTTAATCTATTATGATTGGTATCCCAAGGGTCTCTCGAACTTTAGCTATGCCTCATATAGAGTTGCATTGATACTCAGCCCCATCCTTTCCAAATGATCGTGGAATTATTGCCAATGAAGAGTCTCTTCCTCTAGTTTATTTTGTTTTGCACAATCCTCATTGCTACTTGCTTCATCACTTTCATCACCTTTTGAAGATAATGAATTCAGCTGTCTTAGTGCATATTAGCGCAATAAATAGCAACTTCTAGTGTCTAGCTCTTGCAACATCCTCCATATGACTTCAGCTTTAATAAGAGTTTTGGCATTTAATGTCCCCATCTTGTACCTTCCTAAACCATTCATGATCAAATCTCTACTTGTGAAGTACAAGGCTAATCTCGTCAATATATTTCCCATTGAGATAGACGTCCTCCTTTTTTGCATTACATGTCTTAAAGTTTGGAAAAAAAAAGTGTATACTCAAACAACGAGTGTTAGAATATAAGCACCATAGCATAAATAATTCATTCATGGTTACCTTGGAGCTATCTCGCCTTCCAAAATTATTGTATGACATGAATTTATGCATTAACAATAAAGAATGATCTTTAATAAATCCACTAGGCATAGCTTCTAAAAGTATTATTTCTTGTAATGACACTCCAAAATCCTTTTGCATTAAAATCACTAGGAGGATGAATATATCCTCCCTCAATAAACCTAACTATTTTAAACATAATAGCATAATCAAATTTATGTTCCTTACCAAAGAACCTACATGAATAAATTTGATCCTTTTCATCAACAATTTTAAATGTGGTGTAAAACTCAATTGTAAGTGTACAAAAGGTATCAAATTTTCAATTTATGAATTTTTTCCATCCCATTTGATCACATAATAATTGAATATCCTCATCAAGTCCTATGTCAACAAGTACATCATTATCAAAGAACTTTGGAAGCTAAAATTCACACTTAAGAAGAGAAGGAAAATTTTCACATTCTTCTTTAGAGTTGATGGAGAAGAAAACATTGTATCTTGCTGTTAGCTCACTTATTTATGTGCTTCTTTTCATGTTTTTCCTACCACCCATTGTTGATCGATTCTCATAAGACATGATGAAAGGTTGTAAGAAAATAAAAATATTCTCAAGAAAAATAGCAAAATACAACAACACTTAGGGTTCCTTACAAGGATATATATATATATATATATATCAACTCGGAGAATTCCTAAAGATTTAAGGAAAAGAAAATAAAACCTAATTCAAAAAGGGAAATAAATTCACAAATAAACTTCCTGCATAGTTATTATTAAAAAGGAAATTCGAACCTAAAAAGAAAATTTCATTCTTATTCAAATTAAAATAAGAAAATAAATAAACCTAAGCTAATTAGGAAATTTTTTAAAATTTGACCTAAATTAAGCTCTCCCCCACACTTAAGATCAACATTGTCCTCAATATTGCTAATTATAGAGGGTGTTTTAAAAATAATATGCAATTAAATGTAATAAAGTTTAGTAATCAATGATTTTTCAACTTTGGGCAGGTCACACGACTATGTGCATTAAGCACACAACTGTGTCTATTTGGGACACAGTTGTGTCAAATAATCACACAGTCGTGTCTTAGCACTTTCCTATTGGATTACCTTGCACATGGTTGTGTGAAAAATCACAAACAACCGTGTCTGTGCAGCAGACATAATTCTGCACAAACAATGCTTACTTCATTTAATCAATCAATTCAAGTTCTATTC
Source organism: Mallotus japonicus (assembly GCA_949634005.1). Lineage (NCBI taxonomy): Eukaryota > Viridiplantae > Streptophyta > Magnoliopsida > Malpighiales > Euphorbiaceae > Mallotus > Mallotus japonicus. The sequence continues at coordinate 11,061 of CATIWK010130877.1, read as the reverse complement.
TTTAAAATCATTCCAACACATTGCATTTGACATGTTTATGCATTCCAAACTTCAATTATCATAATGTATAATTATTTTTAAGAATTTAGTTTCAAATTGCATAATCTATTATCTTTCAAACATAGCTTAATGTTCTCTGTATATATAAACATAAAATGAAACAACAATCATAATCAAAATTATAGAATATCCTTAAAAATGAAACTTAAACATAAACATTCATAACTCGAAAAAAACTTAAAAACCAAAATACTAAAATCCTTAAAAAAATTAAAAGTAAAAGAAAGCTTATTCAATTTTTTGGAAAACATTAACTTTTTCAATCACTCATCATTGTTCTTGGATCTTGAAGCTCGAGAGGTGTAGAAGGATCAAATAGAGCCATGAATCTTTGACTTTGGAAGTAAGCCATTATGTTACAGTTGAGAACCTTTTCTTCATTGGTCAAGCTCTCGACATTCACATCTAGAGCTCTAACTTACATCTTCAAATTATAAATTCATTCAACTATATGCGCTCGACTAACCTCTTCAACAATTTCTTCCTCTTCCTCCTCTTTTTAAGCTTACTCTTGATGTCTATGTACCAACCTATAGTTACCGTTTACATGCTCAATAAGTCCCATTGATTGCATCATTGTCATGCATATCATATCAACTCCTTTTACCTTATCAAAATCCATTCCAGACAAATCTAGCCATAGTATTCTGCGATCGCCATCACTAAATTACCTATCTTAATTGCGGATGAGAACTTGGTAGCAATATCTTTCAATTTGAGGGCTATAGCATGACAAATGTCTAATTGCCTATTGTTAACCATACAATACAAGATCATTAATTCAGTTTTTGTAACCACCACATCACCCTCCTTTATGCCAAAAATTGTATGCGACATCAAGTGATGCACATAACGAAGAGCATAAGAATGAATTCTTGACTCTTTAACCTATTTAGCCTTATAAAATACTTCACTTTGTCCCATTAGTTCTCTCCAAAATTGATCTCTATCAAATTCAACCATAGCCAGTTGATTGCTAGGGAACTTGAACAGTTTATTCAGTTTAAACAATCCTAAGCCAAAAGTGTCATTTCCTAACCAAAATATCAAAGTATTGGTTTGTTCATCAAATTTAAAATAACTCAAAAACTCACATGTGACCCTAGCATAAGTTGGATATATTCTTATCATGAACTCCTCCCAACCCGCTCTCCTTAAGTACATGCAAACCTCTTCAAACAAACCCATATTCTCTAAGGTGGATTTGCATACATACCTATTTGGTTGAATTTTTCTATGCCTTACATCCTCATACCTTTTCCTTTGACTTTCATTAATGAATTCGATCGTTCGTGGGTGTGGAATCACTTATATATTCTCTTGCTCCTCCAATTATGGATTTGAGAAACTTCCTCTAAGTCTTGATTCCTTTGGAGGTGGACCAGCCCTTGTTACAGCCATATCTTTAGTTCTCACTGTTGTTGGTTAATTATTTGTAGGGTTGACAATAGTTTTTTGATTTTAAGCTTTGGAGAAGAGAAACTCTTTGTAGGGTTGAGAATAAGTTATTGATTTTAAGCTTTTGAGAAAAGAAACTACGGTTGTAGATGTGGTATGGTTTTGATAGTATTTAGGAAGAATTTATAATAAGTGTTGAGTGTTACCTATCCCTAATATATTAAGGAAAGTGAAAAGTTTTTAATTTGAAGTCATTTTAAAAAGAGCACAGTAGGGGCACACGATTGTGTGCTCTAAAGCACACAACTATTTATTGGGGCAGAAAGCTATTTAAAATCTGTGACATGACTGTGTGCTCTATGCACACGGTTGTGTCTGTCTTAACTTAGAAACCTTAAATATATAGCACTTAGGCATGATTATGTCTGCTTAGGTACACAGTCGTGTCTGATTTTAAATTTTTACTCTTAACAATGTGTGAATCAAGCACGGTTGTGTCTGCTTAGGCACACAATTGTGTCTGAACTCTAACTTTTTCTTTTAACATATATGACACATACTGCTTCATAAGGCTAAAAAAATCACATTTTTACTTTAAATTTCCATACCAATCCACACATTTTGATCATAAAATCATGTTCACAAACATATCATTCAAACAAGAATTTCAAATCTTCCATTAAACAAGTATTTTAGTTAAATTTTAAACTTACACCCTTTTTGTTTGATTTTCAATGAGTCATTATCCTTCTTCTTTATGCTTTTTAGCACTGAATGTTTATGTTTTCTTACAATATATCACATAATCGACAAATTTAAATGAAATTAAAATGAAAATAAAAAATAAAAGTAAAAATAAATATCAACTAAAGTTATAAAGCTTGGTTGAGCCCCTAAGAAGCACTTGTTTAAAAGGTCATTAGCTTGACTATGACATGGACTAATTATCAGTGTCCTTCAAATAGGTAACCTAATGGAATCCATCAACCTTGCCTCCATGGTATTTCTTCAATCTCTAACCATTTACTTTAAATTTACATGCTGAAGCATTTACTAGTTCGACTGCTTTTGATGGAAATGTCTGAGATACTGTGAAAGGTCCCAATCATTTGGTCTTCAATTTTTTAAGAAATAATCTTAATCTAGAGTTGTAAAGCAAAACTTATTCCTACTTCAAAATTCTTCTTTCTTATAATTGCATCATGCCACTTCTTGGTCCTCTCTTTATAAATTCTCAAACTTTTATAAGCAATTTGTCTAATCTCATCAAGTTCATTTAATTGTAGCATTCTTCTTTCTGATGCTTTCTTGAAGTCGTATTTTAAAGCTTTAATTGCCTAGTAAGCTTTATGTTCAATTTCTACTGGAAGAAGACAAGCTTTTCCATACACCAACCTAAAAGGAGACATCCCAATTAGTGTCTTATATATTGTTCTATATGCCCACAAAGCATCATTTAGCTTTCTTGACTAATCTTTCCATGACTTGCTTACTATTTTTTCTAATATTTTCTTCAATTCTCTATTACTAACTTCAACTTACCCACTAGTTTACGGATGATAAGGAGTAGTTACCTAATATCTCACCCCATATCTAGCTAACAACATCTCTATATTCTTATTACAAAAATGAGTACCACCATCACTAATGATGGATCTTGGTATACCAAACCTATCAAAAAGCTTTTTAAGAAATTTGCACACTATTCTTGTATCATTAGTAATGAAAGCTTGTGCTTCAACCCATTTTGATTCATAATCAACACATACTAATATATACTTGTTACCTCAAGAAGATGGGAATGGTCCCATAAAGTCAATGCCACAAACAACAAAGATTTCAACTTATAGGATACTTGATTGAAGCATTTCATCCTTTTTGGTCATATTCCTATTTCTTTGGCATGCATCATATGCCTGCACAAATCTTCTTGCATCTTGAAAAATTATAGGCCAATAGAATCCATTCTCCAAAACCTTTGAAGCTGTTCGTTGATATCTAAAGTATCCTCCACAATTTAATCTATGACAGTAATGAAGAATATATTGGATTTTCTTATTAGGTACACATCTCTAAGCATACCATTATTACAAAGCTTCCAGAGAAATGGTTCTTCCGAAATGTATGTTTTTACATCATGTGTAAGCTTCTTTTTCTGGTGATGAGTCAAATTGGAAGGTAGTTTGCCCAAATCTAGGAAATTTACAATATCTGCGAACCATGGGATGTTTATGATCCCTATAGTTAAGAGCATCTCATCCAGAAATGAATCCTTTATTGGCCCTATGCTCCCTTCTATTATCTCATCTAGTTCCAGTCTCGATAAATGATCTGCTACCATATTCTCTAACCTTTTTTGTCTTGAATCTCTATATTAAATTCTTGTAATAATAGCACTCATATAATAAGTCTCTGTTTAGCATCTTTCTTTGCTAATAAGTACTTTAATGTTGAATGATTTATGTAAACCACTACTTCTGAACCAGCGAGGTATGATCGGAATTTGTCAAATGCAAACACTATTGCTAACATCTCCTTTTCTATAGTAGCATAGTTCAATTGAGTATTAATGAATGTTCTACTTACATAATAGATAACATGTAGCTTCTTGTCCTTTCTTTGTCCAAGAACTCCTCCCATAGCATAATCACTGGCATTATACATTAATTCAAAAGGTAGGCTCTAGTCTAGGGCCACTACTATCGGTGCTGACACTAGTGCCCTTTTTCAACCTATCAAAAGTAATTTTACATTCATCAGTAATTTTGAAAGGTGTATTTTTCAAGTAATTTACATAGGGTTTTGAAATTTTAGAGAAGTCCTTGATAAATTATTTGTAGAATACTACATGTCCCAAAAAGCTTCTTACACTATTAACATTTATTAGATAATGTAACTTCTCTATAATGTCAATCTTTGCTTTATCAACCTCCATACCATCCTTTGAAATCTTATGGCCTAATACAATACCTTCTACCATAAAGTGGCATTTTTCCCAATTTAATACTAAATTGGTGTCTTCACATCTTTCCAGAACTTTATCTAAATTCAACAGACAATGGTTAAAAGAGTTTCCATAAAAAAAAAAAAATCATTCATAAATACTTCCATTATTTCTTCAACCAAATCAATAAAATAGCCATCATGCACCTTTGAAATGTAGCAGGTGCATTACATAAACCAAATGGCATCCATCTATATGCAAAAGTACCATAAGGACAAGTGAATGTTATTTTATCCTAATCTTCAGGAGCTATTGCTATTTTATTATATCCTGAATACTCATCTAGAAAATAGTAAAATGAATGTCTTGATATTCTTTCTAACATTTAATCAATAAATGGAATCAAAAAATGATCTTTTCTAGTAGCTTTATTAAGTTTTCTATAATCTATACAAGCTCTCCAACCACTAACTACCCTAGTAGGAATTAATTCTCCCTTATCATTTTCTATAATGGTCATCCCACCCTTTTAGGTACACATTGTATAGGACTGACCCATGAATTATCTGCAATAGGATATATAATTCCTACATCTAACAATTTAAGAATTTCTTTCTTAACAACTTCGTGCATATTAGGATTTAATCTTCTTTGTCTTTCTATTATAGTCTTATAATTTTCCTCCTTTAATATCTTATGCATGCAATATGATGGACTAATTCTTTTAATGTCTGAAATTTGCCACCCTAAAGCTTTTATCATTTTATTTAATAACTCCACTAACAATTTCTCTTATTCCCATTGAGTTTTGATGATATTATTACTAGTAATGTCTCATTTTCTCCTAGGAATTTATATCTTAAATGTGAAGGTAATGGTTTTAAATCTAACCTAGGTGGTTTTACTACAGAAGGTGGTATAGGTTCAGTGTTTGTTAGTAATGGATAATGAATGAATGATTCTTTCTATTCAAGAGATTTCTTTTATTTATAAGATTTAATATGCAAACACTTCTCAATATCCTCTAAATCATAAAACTTTGCCAACCTCCAGCATTGGACTTCATTAACACAATCATCTATTACATCAACTCTCATATAATTATCAATGTCTTAAGAGTGTTTCATACCTTTGTATACATTGAACTTACAGTTATCTTCACCAACTCTTAATTTAAAAGTTCCTCCATAAACATTAATGATGGCTTTAGTAGTATACATGAAAGGCATACCTAGTATTAAAGGCACGTCTCCATCTTCTTCAAAATCAAGTATCACAAAGTCTATCGAAAAAATGAATTTCCCTGCTTTGACTAGTACATCCTCTACAATTCCTTAAGGTTTCTTTATTGTTCTATCTGCAAGTTGAAAACATATATTTGTAGCTTTTGCCTCTCTTAATCCAAGTATCCTATAAATAGATAAATGCATTAAATTAATAGAAGCACTTGAATCATAAAGAGCTTTTTGGAAATTTAAATTTCTAACAAAATAAGGTATAGTAAGACTCCCTAGATGTTTACGCTTAACTGGTAGTTTGTTGGAGATTGTAGCACTGGACTCCTTACTAAGTGTAATAATCTCAAATTCTTGTAACTTCTTACTAAAAATGAGCTCTTTCAAGAATTTGGCATATTTAGGCATTTATACAATTGCTTCCACTAATGATATATTTATGTGTAGCTTCTTAAACATCTCCAACAATTTTGTAAATTATTGATCATGATCTTGCTTCCTTAGTCTTTGAGGAAATGGAGCAGGTAGTTCATAAGGCTTGACTTCAATTTTATGTTCCTTTTTTTTCTTTTCTACTTCCTTTCTTATTTGAGCTTCAGTTTTTTTCATTTCTTGTTCTTTCTTGATTACATCTTCCATTTGTGTGTTCACCTTTTGCTTCGGTAGTTGCAATTTTATTCCATTTGTTAAAGTGATAGCTTTAACATGCTCTTTAAGATTCTTCTCTGTGCTGCTAGGAAGAGTCCCTTAATCCTTTGTAGATAAAGAGTTTGCTAATTGCCCCACTTGAAATTCAAGATTATGAATAGATGATGAATGATTCCTGAACATAAGCTGAGTTTCTTGATGCATCTGTTCAAATCTTCCTTCAAGTCTTTTTGTAGCTTTATCTTGCTAATTCATTTTTGCGGTCATCAAATTCATAAATTTCTCCATCTTACTCTCTAAAGAAGATATAGATGATGATGAGCCCTTTTTTTTGTTGAAACTGAGATTAATTATGTTGATGTCGAACATTTGTACCCCTAAATCTTGGTGGTTCTTGAGGTATTCACTGATTATTATTATTGCTCCATGAAAAGTTTGGATGATTCCTCTAACTCTGATTATAAGTACTTCCAAGCATAGAATTATGTTGTTGACCCTTATTGAAGTTGTTCACATAATTCACATTCTCCTTAGATGAGTTCTGCATAAGCTGACATTCAATAGTAGGATGTCATCCATGACAAAGCTCACATGTTAATGTTGTTCAGGAAGAAATTGCATTTAAACCCATTTTATCCATCCTCGTCGTCAATGCATCTAGCTTTGCATTTACCATGGTCAACCCATTTATCTCAATTGCTCCCCCTTTTCTAGGAATGGCTCTCTTATTAGCCCATAAACTCTGGGTGTTTGCCATTTCTTTGAAAAGTTCTAAAGCATCCTCAGGTGTTTTAGACATAATTGTCCCCCCCCCCCTTAGCTGTATCTATATTGACTCTTACTATAAGATTCACACCCTTATGGAAAGATTGAGCCAAATCCCAGGTTGGCATTAAATATGCTGGACATTGCCTCTGCAAGTCTTTAAACATATCCCAACATTCATAAAAGCTTTCGTTTTCACTATGATAGAAAGAATTAATTTCATTCTAGATCTTCAAAACCTTAGCAGGTGGAAAATATTAGTTAAAAAATGCAGTGTAGAGTTCTTGCCAATTACTGATAAAATTATGAGGCAAACACGTGGACCATCTCTTCACCCTATCGGTAAGTAAAAAAGGGAAAAGAATCAATCTTATAGCTTCTGGTTATACCCCATTCATTCTGAATGCAGAATAATACTCCAAGAATCTCGTCATGTGTCTAATAGAATCTTCATATGATAATCCATTGAATTGAGAGTTTTGGATCATCTGAATCATAGTTGTCTAGATTTCAAAATTATTGGCAGCAACGTCAGGTCTGACAATAGGATTTTGATCTCTTTGTAGGTGTGGACTAACAAAATCTCTCATAGTTCTCTGCACATTCTTTCTGTTTTGATTTTCTAGTTGTCGAGCAGGTGGTGGATCTTACTCAGTAACTCCATCATTCTCAACTCTACCGTTTTTCCTGTTCATCTGGTCTTTTTCGCCCTCTAAGTCTCTTGCGAAAAGTTCTTTCAATTTCTGAATCCAAGGAAGTTAGAATTTCACCTTTTCTCTTTGTGCTTCTGGATGAGTGCATACACTCACAAGAGACTGAAAGACAAATAAGCAAGACAACAGAAAAATGCTTCCCAAACTAAACAAAAACAAAAATAAAAATATCTAAATCAAACAATATTAATTTATTCTCAATATTAACTATATAAACTTGTATGTTGCATTGAGGAAATATATATATAAAAAAAAATGGGATAAATAGAGCTTGCTGTCAGATTTTTGTCATATTAAAATACTCTTTCATTAATTTTTCCCAATAGTTGGAGATCAAATTGCAATTTTATATTGCAATTTTTTATTGTTCGAAAAAAAATTGCAATTTTATAGTCAACAATATCTTTTGAATTCTTACTTGTTCGTTTGTCTTTTATATATATATATATATATATATATATATATATTTACACCCTCTTTCTTTTTTTTTATGTTTTTTATATAATTTTTCTTACCGCTATTATTGTTAAAAATAATATTTATACTCAAACTAACATTAAAAAAAATTACTAACAAATTATAAATATTTGTTGAAACTCATAAAATATTTAACAACATGATTTTTAAAGATTAAAAAATTATAATAAACAGAAAATTAATTAGATTTGCTAATTTTATTTTTAAATAATTGATAACATTATTAACTTAATTATTTAGTTTAAGAAAACAGTGTCAATGTCATTGTATGTGAATTTTGTTTACTTATTTTTTTTTTCTTTTTTTTTCTTTTTTTACTGAAAACCCTTATATCTATCTTGACGAGACATATAATAGAACTTAGTTGAATTTTACAAATTTTATTTTCATTTAACATCTACATTTTCTTAAGAAATAATTAAATTTACTCATGTTGTTTCCATCAAATATAATCATTTCAAAATAAATATGTAATACCCTGAGTTTTCATTTCTAATTTATTAAATTAATTTGTGAGATTTGCCGTGTTAATAATATTTTAAGTTATATTAAGATTATTATTTAATAAAAATCTAACTAAATTACGTGTTAAATATTATTTCCATTATTAATGATTTTGTTAAAGTTTATTAACTTATATATATATATAAGTGTTTATGCATATGCATGTATTTAACTTATGAGATTAGGTATATATGCATGCTTTCATTTAAGCATGTGTACATATTACACATATATATATAAGTATATATATATGAATATGTATGTATATACCTTTGGTATTTGTGTGTAGAGATTCTAAGTTTATTATTATTATTATTTTATTTTTTTAGTCTTAAAAGCAAGCGAGTTGGTACCAAACTCATGCCATTTTCTTTTCTTTTCGGGGTACCCTTCTTCCCTTTCTTTTTGCTGAGTTTTCTTCTTCTCTTCTCATCCATGTCCGCCCCTTTCCCTATCCATTTTCTACTGTCACCTCTGCTTGTGCCGAACCACCTCCAAGCCGCCACCATCTGAGCACATCAGCTCCATCTTCTTGGCATCATCAGCTCGGCATCTCCCTTCATCGTGCGTGACAGCTTGGCCGGACTGAGGAGCAAGTTCCGGCATCCCCTGAGCTCATCTTCGACCTGATTCGGTCCTAGGGAGCTCAAACTTCCTTCTTCCTTCCTCATTTCAGGCGAGTTTTGGCCTGAATCTCACCAATCTTGGGTAAGTTTTCACTTGCTTCTCTAGCTTTTTCTGGATGCTAGGTTGTGATTTAGAGTTTAAGGCTAGTATTAAAGTTGTTCTAGGGACCAAGATCTTCCTAATGGTTATTTTTACTTATTTTTCTGAAATTTATTTGTGATTTTTTTGTTCTAGGCTAAGTTGGGTATTTTTTTGTGATTTTGATGAATTAGTGAAGTTCTTGTTAAATAGATGTTGGATTGGTGATCAGAGGACTAAATGTAGTGTGTATGTATAATTTTTATAATTTTTCTACTTTTATTTAAATTATTTAAGTTAATTTAGGAAACTTTGATTTATGTAGTTATTATGTAAATTGTTTTTTAATTAGTGTTTAGTAGCTTAATTGAAAGCTAAATTAGTTATTAATTATTTTCTAGACTTGGTTTAAATTTTTGCAATTTTATTTGAATTAATTGATATTTTTAGTAAACTTTGATTTTTGAAGTTTTGGTATAAATTGATTTTTACTTAATGATTTTTTAGTTAGTGTTTAATGAATCTGCATCCTAAACTAATGAACATGCAGCTAATGATCAAAGAATCTCTAGCCTTATCAATTTATTTTGTTTTCTCTAAAGTTAATTGATTTGCTAGAAAAGTTAATGAATCTCCATGCGAAGGTTAATGAATCTCCAGGAGAAAGTTAATGAATCTCCAGGCCAAGGTTAATGAATTTTTAGTTGAGTGTCAATGAATTTAATGAAGTATTAGATGTTCATTTAAATAATGAATTTGTAGTTAGTGTTTAATGAATCTGCATGCATAAACTAATGAATATGTAGCTAATGATCAATGAATCTCTAGCCTTATCAATTTACTCTTTTTCCTCTAAGTTTAATTGATCTGCTAGAAAAGTTAATGAATCTCCAGACGAAGGTTAATGAATCTCCAGCAGAAAGTTAATGAATCTTCAGTTGAGTGTCAATGAATTTACCCTAACTTCAATGAATCTCCAAGAGAAAGTTAATGAATCTCCAGGCCAAGGTTAATGAATTTTTAGTTGAGTGTCAATGAATTTAATGAAGTATTAGATGTTCATTCAAATAATGAATTTGTAGTTAGTGTTTAATGAATCTGCATGCATAAACTAATGAACATGTAGCTAATGATCAATGAATCTCTAGCCTTATCAATTTACTCTGTTTTCTCTAAGGTTAATTGATCTACTAGAAAAGTTAATGAATCTCCAGACGAAGGTTAATGAATCTCCAAGAGAAAGTTAATGAATCTCCAGGTCAAGGTTAATGAATTTTCAGTTGAGTGTCAATGAATTTAATGAAGTATTAGATGTTCATTCAAATAATGAATTTATAGTTAGTGTTTAATGAATCTGCATGCCTAAACTAATGAACATGTAGTTAATGATCAATGAATCTCTAGCCTTATCAATTTACTCTGTTTTCTCTAAGGTTAATTGATCTACTAGAAAAGTTAATGAATCTCCAGACGAAGGTTAATGAATCTCCAGGAGAAAGTTAATGAATCTCCAGGCCAAGGTTAATGAATATTCAGTTGAGTGTCAATGAATTTAATGAAGTATTAGATGTTCATTCAAATAATGAATTTGTAGTTAGTGTTTAATGAATCT
>CATIWK010130783.1:0-16767 GCA_949634005.1 Mallotus japonicus | reverse complement strand
ATTTAATTACAAAATAGTCCCTATAAAAACCAAAACCTTTCAATTGAGTCCTTAAACATACTTTAGAAACACAATCAAGCCTCTTTGAGATTTTGAACTCAAACATCCCGAGACTCATTTTTAATTTTCTCATCATCGGAGTTCTCTGTTGCATCAATGCTCGGCTATCCCGAAATTGGGTGTCTACAGGCCCCAAACATCAGAAAAAATAATATCAAAAGGAGCATTACTTTTATAATCAACACTAGCTAAAGGTAACCTAGACATTTTTCCTAAATAACATGAAGAACATGGGTGTGAAGTGTAGGTAGAACAAGGTAAACAATAATTTTTGACAATATAAGAGGTGATACGCATATTTGGATGGCCAAGCCTTTCATGCCATTACTGGAGGGATGGAACTTCAGAATTGAAAGCAAATTTCATGGATGGACGAAGAAGATAGAAACCATTCTCACTGAGTCCTTGGAGGAGCACCTTCTCAGTGTATCGATCCTTAACAAGAAAAAAAGTAGGATGAAATTCAAAGAAACAATGGTTGTCATATGTAAATTTTTGAACAGAAAATAAATTTTAACTATTTTAGGAACATATAACACATTTTTAAGAGCAAGCTTACCACTTGTAGAGGGGAAAGAGGAAATACCTGTGTGAGCAATCGGAAGCCCAAGACCATTACCAACATGGAGTTGATCATTACCTCTATAAGCATCTGTTATTTGTAAATTAGATAGGTCCGGTGTGATGTGATTGGTGGCACCGGTGTCGGGTACCCAAACTGGTGGTTAATAATCAGCATAGGTGTGATGACTGCCATAGGTGGGATTGCCATGAACCCAATGGAAGGAGGAACCCACAGCAGAGTAGTGAGCTTGGGGATGAAAAGATGGCGGAGCAGATGTAGGTTGATGAGAGTACCTCCTTCGGCACTTGTCAGCAGTGTAGTTCCACCACCCATAAATTTGACAAGGAGCACATGGGTAGCATTGGCGATATCCAATATTGGGAAAGGCATATGGCGGATAGGGTGGGGTGGGCAATAGAGGGGCAGAAGGGCCTTTAACAGCAACATGAGCAAGAGCGGGTTCTTGGGAGGCTTTGAGCAAGATTTCATGTGCCACAAGTTGGCCATGAAGTTCATAGAATGGTACAGGATCAGGTATGATATTTAATGTCGTTATGATGCTGTGAAAATCACTCCCAATGTTACGATATACTATGGTATTAAATTCAGCTGAGGTGAGTTGTTTTCTAGCAGAACTAAGTTCATCAAATAAAGCTTTAGCTTTTTGTAAGTATTCAGTAATGGATAGGTCATTTTTCTTGAATTCCTGCAGCTCAAATGAAGTTGGAGTTGTCTATTCTGTGAAACACTAATGCATCCCAAACTGCATAGGAAGAAGAAAGATTAATTATGTAGGCAAACATATGTTCGGAAAGAAAGGATAAAATCCAAGTGAGAAGGAGCTGGTCTTTCTTGAACTAAAGAGCATAATCCGGATTTGGTATTTGAACAAGAGGATTGCTAGTGGAGGGAATACTTTTTGGAGGTGCAGTAGAGGTACCATCAATGAATCCATGTAAATCTTGGAAGTGGAGGAGAGGAATAAACTGAGCTTTCCAGGCTAGGTAATTTTTGTTGTTGAGTTTGATAGCAAAAGTGTGGGTCGAAGAGGATGAGAGAGCCGGTGTTGATGTATTAGAGGTGCTAACAAGTTGTTGATCGGCCATTGTAGGAGAGGTGAATGCTGATTTTGTTTGCTGTTTGCTTCGAAAAAAAAAATTGATGTTTGAGAGCTAAAGCTCTGATACCATGTCAAGGTTGAGAGAAGAAGGTTGATTGAAGAGAATTAATTTTGATGTATTGTCATTAAAATGAGATGTACATCAATATATAACAATCATAGCTGAGATAGCTAATGGGAAAAATATAAAAAGTGGTTACATCAGGATAACATAATAAAAGGAAAAATACAACTGATGTTTATTACTTAACACTCATTAGGAAACGTATGCAAGAGAAAAAAGATTTTTAGTTACTTTTCCTTAACATTTCTACATGTACCTTGAAACTAATCCTTGAGATATTGAGGAACTGGCCTGACATTGATGGTTGTGATGATGATACAACCACCACCACCTCCAACTACCATAATCACAACTACAAATAGAACTTTTCTCACCCAAATTATTCAACTCTTAGATCCCCAACGCACTCCCCTCTTCATCTCTCTCTGCTTCTTCTTCTCTTTTATTTCCCTGCGTGCTCTCTCTTTCTCTCACGTGAGAAGATTAGAAGTGACCATAAGACTAAAACTGAAAAGAAAAAAGAAAGAAGACTAAAAATGAAAACCCAAAAAACAAAACTTAAAAAAAAAAATAGACTGGGCCATGAATGAAATTAAAATGGCCAAACAGGACATGGGGTGTAATTTTCTCTAATAGATTTGGTCAAATGCCACTAAATTTGAAGATGGTGGAGTTTATCCTGCTTAGTATGTAGAACACCAACATGAAGAAGCTCAAACCAATGGCACAAGTGGTAATGGCAAGCCCTTGAGAAGGCGATAACACTGCATATGTGCCTGTAACAAAAGCAACTACCATTGCTTCAATGGCAAATACAATAAATCTAAATGCGTATACCATTAACCACATGAATCGTTGTCGATACCCATGTAATGCAAGTGTGAAGTGGATAAGGAGTGATGAAGTTGAGAGCACCATGGCTAAAGCATCAGTTATGACAAAAGCTTTAAAAGCAGATTTTCTGCTAAGAATGGCCATGCCTTGGTCTTTGTCATTTTCATTGCTTTTGTAACCTCCTGGTAAGGTAAATGCTGCTGCAAATGTTACTGTTGCCACCAATGCTGCTGCTACTATATGTGAGTCTCTGGCTCTCTCGAATTCAGGGACCAAATCATCCTTCTTGATAACTATTTGCCCCAGTGGTCCATCACCCAGATCTCTCATCTGTTCTTGAATCTCTTTCTGTTAAAGATCAACAGCATACCCACTTAATAACAGCTACGAACACCTCTTAAAATATTGTCCAACAATTATATCACAAAATAATATAGATTGAAGAGGGTCCAAAGAACACAATCTACGCACATTTACAAGCTATACAAAATCATATCATTTCATTAACCATTGAATTTACAGCTCTATAAGTAATAATTTATAGGGTGTCATGTAATCTAAAGCGAGCTAGATTGCTGACCTTTCGGCAGGGAGAGCGGCTAAGTAATTTCTTGATGCACATAAAGTTCTGTCTGTAAATTGAAAAACGATGACCTTTTGCATGGTGCATGAGTGAACGGGGATGAGACTGCAAAGCAGCTAGCAGATGGAGAGGAGTGTTTCCTTGTATATCTTTTTCATTGACAAGGTAGATGCATGAAGAATTTTCAAGGACTATTTTTAATGCATCGTCACTTTTGCTTATCACAGCATAATGTGCAACATTCCAGCCTCTATCATCAACTAGCTTGCAGCAATCTGGGCATTTAGATATTATCTCTCGCATTGATTTTATATTGGCCTGGCAAGCTGCTAAGTGCAGGGCTGTCCTATTCCTTTCATTGTCTGCAGCATATGCTGCATATTTATCATATTCTAATAGCTGTTTCACAACTCTACTGGCACCAACATATGCAGCATAGTGAAGTGGAGTCCATCCAATTTCATCTGCTTTAAGCGCCAAGCTCCTTTTCTTCTCTAATATTTCACGAACAATCCCTGAAGGAATCAGGATTGTATATCAAATCTCAGGAAATTATAGTTTAAGCAATGCAGTATTAGCTGAAAGATGAGTAGCCAAATAATAAAAACTTCTTTTATGTTACCCTTTGGTGACTTATTGACTTATGTTACTCGTCCGGTGACAAATGAACATATGGAACAGGTTGTGAGAGATTATGTTAATGATGTTGGGCAGTGGGAGTGGCAGAATTTTGCTGAGTTTCTGCCTGCTCAATGCATTCTTAAGATAGCAGCCATTTTGCCTCCGTGCGAGGAAAGAACCAAGGATTTTTTATATTGGCCTTAATCTCCTTTTGGCCAGTTTACTGTTAAATCGGCTTATAATATGCTTATGGAAGACCGTTGGGCAACCAAAAACAATTTATTTGGTGATGGCATGATTCGGAGAGGATTCAGATGTTTTTGTGGTTGGCGAACAAATGAAAGTTGAAGAGACATCTGACTAATGACGCAACTTGTCATAGATGTGGTTCTGATCAAGAAGGAGTTCGCCATGCTATCCGAGATTGTTTGGTTGTTTGTCAGGTCTGGTATAACCTGATTCCAAGTACAAATAATAATAACTTTTTCTCTCTAAATGTCGAGTCGTGGTTTTTGAGCAACCCTACTGACTTTTTTGAGCACTAGCCAATCTGGTTTGGGATGACGTGTTGGAGATTGTGGAAGGTTCGGAATGAAGACTTGTTTTGCTATCAAAGAGTGTCAATTTCTGCACTAATTAGCGACATTAAAAGTAGGGTAACTGAGATAGTTAATGATATGGAGGTGGCTCATCTTGTTAATGCCGGCCTTAAGCAAAGTGAAGAGAGGATGACTGGGTGGACACCACCACCGATGGGATGGATTAAGATTAACAGCGATGGCGCAGTGAAGGGGTTGGAGGGTCCTACTTTGGCTGGAGGATTGGTCCGGAATGATGTGGGTCATTGGGTCTCTGGGTTTAGTATGAATATTGGGCATTGTTCAGTTACCAGGGCAGAGCTTTGGGAAGTTTTCCAAGGTTTGTCACTAGCACAAAGTCTGAGTCTTCGCAAGATTGTTTTGGAGTGTGATAATTTGGGAGTAGTTCAAATGGTTCAAGGTTCTGTTCAAGCAAATACTGCCAATACAGCTTTAATAAAAGCCATACAAGATTTGTTGTCACAAGGTTGGCAAGTGGAAATCAAACATGTCTACAGAGAAGCCAATATGGCTGCAGATAGAATGGCTTCTCCTGCGGCGCTCATTTGCTAGTGTGTCTGCATATCATGTAGCAAGCACCTAGTGAAATGAAGAACCTATTACAGCAGGATTTTTGGGGTGTCTGTTTCCCGATTATGGTTCTATCCAAGTTGTTTTGTGGCCTTACCAGCATTTTGTATAAAAAAAAAGGGCCATGTATTCAATTTCGCACACCAAAGTGATCAAACTCCCTTCCCAAGTTAAAAAAAAAAAAAAAAAGAAGCAAACTCATGTGGGAAATTAAATGCATGCAATGATAGATTAAAAAAAAAAAAAAAGGAACCCATTTTAAATCAAATAAAAATTAATTCCATAAATTAATGACCAAATTGATCACTAGAACTTTTTTTTTTTTATTAATAAGCAAGTCAAATTATCTACTAATAGACTATATAACAAGGAAAAATTCTCTTTTAAATTAAGTGAAAATTAATTTTATAAATCAAGCATCACAAAATTTGAATTATACACCTCAATAGGCCTTGAAAAAAATTGAAAAAAAAAAAAAAAAGCCTACTTCCTCACCCAGCTGGTTAATGAAATTTATCTCCACTCAGTATATAACTAGCTTATGCATTCCTCTGTTTGTACTTGTAAACGTTATTTCAATTGGTGCTGAAGTCAAAATTTAAGAATGGAAATAATTATCAAACTATGAAATTAACTAAAGTTTAGGTATCATGCATGGTAAATCTTTCCCAACCCAATAGAAATAGAAATAGAAATAATATATATATATATACACACACACTCTCTTACCTCCATGACGATGCATTGCTGCAGCATGTAAAGCTGTTTTGCCATGAGGGCCAGTATAAGTCAACGATGTGCAAGTTTTCAGCATTTTAACAACCACTTCGAGATGTCCTCTTTCAGAGGCTAAGTAGAGTGGAGTTTCTCCAAAATCATTGGGAGAATGTAAGGAATCAGGGTCCTGCTCTGTCAACATTTGCACCAATTCTGGATGGTCATTACGAGCTGCCTCGTGTAATGCTGTTTCTTTCTTTTTATTCGGCACTCTCAGCATTTGCCTCACTGCTTTTGCTCCAGTACTTTCTAGATCCTGATGATGCTGTGCTCTTGTATGTTCAACAAGTAGCTTCACTACATTTAAGTGCCCATATCTTGCTGCAATATGCAATAAAGTATCGCCATGGACGTTGATCTGTAATAAAATTGATGGGCACATGTCAAGCGCTTGTTTAACAAAGTTAGTTGTAATGGATTTTTCACCTGGGGATGCCAAGTTTAGATGAAGGATTGTATCTTGAACTGGGGTAACAAGGCGATCGAGAGGCCCTGAAAATTTCTTGAATGGATCAATTCTTCCATCTTCTGCAGCTCTGTACAGTTCAATACTCATGTATGTGATAATTTCTGCTTGGTCTTGGTAGCCATTGTTACTTGCAGAAGCTTGAGAAGTGTTGCAAGTGGATTGATCCATCTTGTTTATGTCTCAGTTTTGTTCACTGACAAGGCATTTTTTGCTCATCAAAGAAACACTTCAAAGACAAAAAAAACTTTTTTTTAATGAATAAAAAGAGGTTGTTTCGATTTGAATACAGACAGAAAGTATCAAAGTACAGAGGTATGCTAAACGGTCAAGATTCTTGTATTTTACCCAAATATCCCCCTCCCCAACGAAATTGTCCTCCTATTGCATGGGGTCAATCCTTATAAAAAAAAAAAAAAGAAAATGATTCATGTCGCTGTTAGTGACAGGAATAGTATCGCTGGAGGGGGCAAAGACCATTTTGCCTCCCTTTGTTTTATTTATTTTTTTCATTTCATTATTAAAAAAAAAAATTTACAAGCTAAAGGGTGTTTACATTTTTATACGACGAGTTCATCCGTGTGCAATTAGGTTTTAGATTAAAAAAAATTTCTAAAAAAAATATTTTTTTGCAGACTACAGGTGTTTAAATCCTTATACGACGGGTTTACCTGTATGCAATTTAGGTTTTAGATTTTTTTTTAAAAAAAATTTGTAGATTACAGGTGTTTGAATCATTGCACGACATGTTCACCCGTGTGTAATTAGGTTTTAGATTAAAAAAAATTAATTGAATTTAAAAAAAAAAATCAATAAATAAATAAATAAGGGGGCCAAAATCGTCATTTGGTCCCCATAATTTTTGTCTGCTAGTTACCCACAAGTGTCGCGGGTAGCGACACTTATCGGTGTCCTAAAAAAAATTAATATAAAAATATGTGCCACTACGCAGGTATCAATGCCCTTCGATTTAGCCCTTAAATTTTTCGAGAAACTTCAAATTGCCCTTTTTTGACTTTTTTTTTTATTAATTTACCCCCAAAATTATGCAATAAAAGTCAAATTGACCCTAAAAATTTCATTTACACCTCTATTATCTAACAAGTAAACAAATATCATAATTAAAATTACAAAAAAAAAAAACCCTAATAGTTTAGTTAGTTAACAAATTAGTACATAGTTTCATAAAAACATTTGGTACAAAATTAAAAATTAATTTTATAAAATTATATTTAAGGCCCAAATTTATTTATAATATATTATATTACTAGATAAATTTATTTATTTATCAATAATGTTTTAATAATTTTGAAATGTTAGAAATTTATTTTTTAAAATTATATTTAAGCCCTTATTTTCTATGGTATATTATATTATTAGACAAATTTATTTAGTCACCAATAATTGTTAATAATTTTTGAAATATATATATATATATATATTTTTTATAAAGCTTCAAGGTTTTGGCATCAGATGATGCACCAGGGCATCCCAGCTAGGCTGGCACACCCATAGCATCGACATCATATACCAAAACCATGATTTTATTAATAATAAAAAAAAGAATACAAAAGTGTTTACAACCAAAATGGCAGCAGAAAGCAAAAGAACATTCAAAAAACAACTAAAAAAGCTAATGACATCTGAAATTAGGAAGACCCATTGCATCATGCCGAAGAAGATCATTGCATTCCGGGGGGTTAAGAGGACCACCATGTCGCGCTCTGAATGGAAGTAACAAGGTTGGCAATTTTATTTGCAACCATGTTACCTTCGCAGTAAACATGGCTAATGTGAAACTGAAAGGAGTCCAAAGAAGCAAGAAAAGCATGCCATTCTTTACGCCATGACCATGGAACCTCAACTGATCTACTACGAACCAGTCGAACCACATTAGATGAATCAGATTCAATCCAGAGAGGTTGGAAGTTAAACTGAGTAGCATAATGGACAGCTAACATTACAACAACTAGTTCGGCTTCAAATTCAAACCGAGACCCTAAAGGAGAAGCAAATGTGCCAACTGAATGGCCACTGGGCAGACGAAAAATACCACCTATGCCTGCAATACCTGGACAGCCCCTAGCCGAGCCATCAATATTCGCTTTGTACCAACCAAAGCTCGGCGGAATCTAAAAAACTGAGCGAGGAATCAGAGCCGGAGCTGGAATGCCATGTACACGAAGGCGATTCAAAATGAGTAATTCCATTTGAGAGTTTTTCATGGTACCAACTTTAAAAACCTCAATCTCTTTAACATATTTACAAAGATTGCGAACCGAAGTGGTTATAGGCAAGAAATGATTCTGAAAAGAGGCCTGATTACGAGCCTTCCAAAGAATCCAAAAATAAGAGACAATGCCAACTTTCCAAAGGGCATTTAACTGAGAAGAAAAGTTAAAAGACATAGCAGCTTTATAAAATTCGAGAGGAGTACCAGCAATAGGAAACTGAACAGTAAACAGATCCTGAAGAGCAGTCCACAAAGCAACAGTATAAGGGCATGAAATAAGAACATGACCATGAGAATCAGAATCATCAGAACACAAGTGACACCGAGAGACCAAAATCATTCCTTTTTGCTGAAGTTTATCATCTTTTGGCAATGAATTATGGAAAACATACCAACAAAGGAGTGAGCGACTTAGAGGTAAGTAGTGCCTCCAAAGGTCTCGACCCCAAGCCACCTTAGGGGAAGAAGAACGAAAGAAATCATATGCCCATCTGGAAGAGAAAATGCCATTAAAAGAGTAACGCCACATAAAAAGATCAGCATTAGAAGAGTAGACCATGTTATTTAAATCAACAACAATTTTAGGGAAAGCATTGGCGAAAACGTCTGATAAGTGCCAATCATCATCCTAAAAATAATCACTTATAGAAGCACGGAGGTAAGTTCTATAATGAAGGGGAATACCGAGCTTGTCAGTTATGGAATAACCAAGAAAATTTGAAGTCCAGAAGCTCAAATTAGACCCGATTCCAGGCAGCCATTGAGAAGAAGCTTGAATATCCACATAAACACCCCGGATGGAAGGCCAAATTGAAGAGCTAATGAAAGATAATTGAGGGAGATTAAATCTTAAAAAACGCTTTCTAAGGAATGTTAGCATAAATGTGCCCTAGTGCCATTTTGTAAAAAATAATGACATTGTAAATTATCCCTATGGCAATAAAATATTCATTTAAATAAAGAGTTTGTTTATTTGAGTATTTACCCTTTAGCATTATGTTAAATAAATTTATTATCAAGAGTTGATAATATGAGTTACAAATTTATTTAGTACATATGCTATAAACTATTCATAGTCGAATAATTAATATTTGGGTAATATTAATTAGACTATCACCTCTGTCTATTTTCCTTGATTAGTATGTGATACTAATAGTGGGAGGTAGTGAGTCTCATGCTACTTGATATGAGATAATATGAGATATCATAGACATGTGGATACTCATATGATGGGTGGATTGAACAGTGACGTTAGATTAGTGATCACAAGGATATTCACTTATGATCAACGATCATAGTCTAGGTCATAATGGTGTATATAGTCCTTTGACCTGAGGTGACACGGTCATCCACATTTAAGTGGTTAAAGTTTGTTACCGCTTACATACTTGTGTTATTCACACATGGGTATATGGCATGTAGTGGCTTTAGTCAGTTGATTGTAGGGATGAGTGTTCAACCAAGAAGGGATTCATTGCCCAGAGTGAACTGGGATAGATCCTATACTATCTAAGTTTATTCTTGATGAATAGAGTTCTTGGCCAGGACAAACATAACACAGTCTGAAAGAGTGTCAGTGCTAGAAAGTGTTTCTAGTATTTGTTGTGTTTTATCAAGAATAACTTGAGATGAGGTTATATGATAAAGCTATTAGAGTTTGACTAAACCTTGACTCTAGGCTATATCGGGATCTTCTAATGAAGTGATTTTAGTATAGGTAATTATGACCATAAGGTTCGTGTGAATCTAATATGCATTCATACTTAATTGGGTAGTTGTGATATCAATGATAGGGGTCACTCACAACTTATGAGAACATAATGTGTATAATTGGGATTTTCACTTTAGGCTTGAAAGAGTTTCAAGTAATATCAAGAGTTGATATTATATTCTCATTGCCAATTAAACATAAACCTAGTAAGTCACACCTAAAAGACTTTTTCCTTATCACCTTATTAATCTAATTATTGATTAAAGAGTTTAATCAATTAATTAAGATTAATGGAATTAGATTTATGCTTTGAGCAATGATTTTAGCATATCATTGAATCTAATTCCACCAAGAGTTTAATTATTAAATACTTGATTAATATGAGATATTAATTAAAGTGTTAAATAAAGATATATGTTGCTTCCTTGTGGAATTGGATTAATGGCCCAAGGTGTATGGGCCTAGGCCCAAAAGAGTTTTAGCCCAAAGATTAATCCAAGGCCCATTAGTTTGATGGAATGGGCTTGAGCCAAATGTTGGCCCAACTCTAAGGCCCATCAACCTAAGGTCCATTAGTTTGATGGAATGGGCTTGAGCCAAATGTTGGCCCAATCAAAAAGGCCCAAAATCCATCAACTAGGCCCAATTGATTTATGGATTGGGTTGGCCCAATAACCAAGCCCAAGCCCAAGTCCATTTATCAATTTAAGTCATATTTGACATGGTAGGAGATATTATCTTATATGTGTCTTTTGTTGACTTTAGGGGCAAAAGGGTTAGTGGGATGTGTAGATATATATATATATATATATATATATGTGTGTGTGTGTGTGTGGATTAAACACATGAGATGTGTTTAAAGTATATCTACATTTATTCTCTACACACATTAGATATTTATACATATACACTATTAAATATGTCATTAGGTGGCATGCAATGTGGCTACCTCATGATGATGGTGTAAGAGATATTTGGTGTGTGAATATCTAATTAACCCTAATTCTCTACATATAAATATAACCTTAAGAAGAGTTCTAAAGGTTACAAGAGTTTTTATATATCCATTAAGTGTTAGTGGAGTTTGTAGAGAATATTGTGTAGAGACACAAAATATACCAAAAGGAAACCAAACATATACCAAACATTAACTCTTAGTTCTTGCTAGTAAGATCAAGTTAGTTCAAGCTTATTGGGTCACAAGAGAGGTGTTTGCAACCACACTTGATTGAAGGCAAGGAGGTGATTGGAGGGCTTGGTGTTTCAAGCTAGAGGCCATACACTTGGGTGGCTTGGCATTAATTCAAGAGAGTAATCCATTGTAGTAGATAATTTGTGGTCTACTTCAAACTTGGGAAATTGGTAAGTAATTCTGCAACTTGATTTCCTAAGTTTTATGTTTATACATGTGATGTATAATTTGCTATGTGTTTAAATGCAAAATGGGTATTGGGAGTGGAATTCTTCATGTGATGAAGGGTTATGATAATGCAAATTTTTGAAATTTGCCCTACTTAGGTTTTTGCTCACCACACAAGTCTCTTTAGCCTAAGTAGTTTAACCGATTCCTATCAATAATTTCAAGGAGAAGTGAGAATGTTGCTCTAGAAGTATAAAGTAAAGCACTACAAGTCATCGCCCTACGGGCCATAGGCTAACGGAGCCATGGAAGTAGCAAACAAGAATATTAAAGAGATCCTCTTGAAGATGATCAAGACTCATCGAGATTAGGGTAACAAGCTGACATTCGCCCTTTAGGGATACCACACAATAGTGAGAACATCCATGAGGGCAACTCCTTTCTCATTGGTGTATGGGACAGAAGCTGTACTTCCCATCAAGATAGAAATGAAGTCTCTCAAAACAGTAATCGAAGATGAACTACTTGAGACACAGTGGGTGGAACAAAGATTGGCATAGCTAAATTTGGTTAATAGTGAGAGGTTGAAGGTGCTTTACCATACTCAATTGTATCAGAGAAGAATCACAAGGGCTTTTGATAAAAGAGTAAAATAAGATGACATCAGAGTTGGAGATTGGGCATTAAGACAAGCTAAGTAGAATGTATCAAATCCAAGAGGGAAGTTCCGACCCAATTAGGAAGGGCCTTACTTAATTAAGACTATTCTCTCAAAGGGAGCAGTCAAGTTGATGGATGTCGATGGCAATAAACTCTTGGAATGGGTCAACATCAATTGCATGACTGATACTATTCATAAAAAATGGTGAGGGGTAAAATACTTGGTTAGAAAGCCTAAGAGGGCTAATTAAGGACAGCGGTACCTTCACTTTAAAGTATATAATATGCATCCATGCCCTTGCTAAATGTCACTCAATGTGAATGAGAAGAACTGTTAAAAATTGCATGTGTAAAGAAGTAAATGTCTGAATCAATGCTTAGCACATGCCAGAGCAAAATTTTACATCATAAGAGTCAATACTTTTTGTAATAATATTTTCCTTTTGTCTATAACATTTGTTAATAATTCTTTTCTTTGTAAAGCATTTCATTAATGTGCTTAGCCCCTCAGCGAAGCAGTAAAGATAGAAGAAAAGTCAAGATAAACTAACCAACTAAAAGCATTATCAAAAAATACATCAGTAAGAGTTTCCTACATCATAAAGTGTCCAAAAAGAATTATCATTACAGTTAGTATATAGCATTAAGGGGAAATCAAGACTCATCCTCATTATTTAGGGGTGCTCTCCTACCGGGCCCAACACTAAAACCATAGATCCTCGACTCCTCAATCTGATCCTGAAGCCTCTGGATCTCGCTCTGATAATGAGCCTCTTGATGACGTATCGCCTCTTCTTGCTGGCGCATTATCCCTGAAAACTCACGTTTCATCATTACATACATGCATTAGCATATGCACATCCCATAATATGTATATTGCACATTACACACTTAAACATGGGAAGCACAGAGAAAAATGCTCATTTGGGTCTCTATGGAATAATGGACATAATGGTTAAGCAATCTTGAGGCATACTGGTACCAATACTCAGCCATCTTATGAGGAACCTACACACAAGATAGTCAACAAGCTACTAAATTAAAATAGCACTAGAAAGTAGAATGTAAAGCACGACTCACATGGGTGGTGTTCTTAAGGACAAAGACGACATGCTCAGCCGCCGTTAGAACCATGCGAGTCACCACACCACCATAGAGATTGTAACCCTTAAGCAAAGGAACCAATGGCACCGCGTCAACTCCAAGAACCACATGAGCAGCATCAGGAGGAACATTGGTGGCACCAATACCACTAGAGGCCTTAGCAGCATCTGTAGTATAAGCCCTTTTCGAACTAGACTACAAGCACTTGAAAGATCAGATCAAAATGAAAAGCCAAGTATTGTCAAAAGGAAAATCAAAACTTACTGAAAGAGTAGTGGAAGAAGAGCCACCATAGAAGGGTTAGGCACATAACCACTCATCATGCCATCAATCAAGTGCAAAATGACAGCCTATGCATTAAAGATGCCCTTCGGCTCCAAGTAATCATAACCATCCAGCCTAGCTAGTGCACCGGCCAAACTGTTGCCCACCAAATCCTTCCCTTATAACATGTTGGTAGGATGGGAATGAGGCACGCGGTGAGCAGTGGGTCCCTTGGTTTAGTCTGTGATGTGCTAACCCAAATACTAGAAGCAGTCAACAAGAGTCACTAGCAACACTCACCTGGTAGAGGGCCTGATAGCTCCCTACATAGTCACTGAAAACTCGAAGGGAAACTCACCCCACCATCGGAGGTTAATCTATAATGAGAACAAACTATCATAGAAATACAAAACATTCCACCAGGTGATGAAGAAAGAGAAATGTACCCTGTCAAATGTTAACCCTGTCAGAGCATCATGGACCTCCTCTAGGGACTATAAGCGACCCCTCCAGATGCTGGATGTCCAAAGTGGAAAGTGAGGGAACACCTCAGTTAGCTGAATCGCCAATGTGGGAAGGGTGATAACAAGGATTTCAAAGGCCTAGATCTACAAAAGTGAAAAATAAAGGAAGTATGTCACAAGTAATGTAATCTGGAAAAGGAAAAGAAAATATAGAAAATCATCAAAATAACTCACATCAACCACCAAGGGGATGCCACAAATCTACGATCCACCTCTGCATGCGTCATCCAGGCCATGTAGAAGATAGTCATAGGGAGGGGAGCCCCAATCATACTCCCGTAATCTATCCAAGTCCTACAGAAAAGGAAGCAGCCACGAACCACCTGTTAGGGTTTCCTGATTTTAAAAATGTAGCGAAAAATTAAAATTTCATTCACAAATTCGAAACAACATCTATGTAATTCGATTAACTGATTTAATTAAGGTTTCCAAAACCTTACTACTGATGCAAAAAAAGGTAAGATTACTGGAAGGAAGAGAGGGGGTTCACTCCAGTGACACCCTGCCTCGAGCTTTTAGTGTTCTTTGCCGGATTAAGACGTCTCCAATATGGCTATGTCCTCTACAAGTATCCACACGAACTATTAGCATAAGTGGTATGCCCTAGAGGCCAATCACATATTTTAATATTGTAAATTATCCCAAATGACAATAAAATAATATTATATTATCTAAAGTGTTTATTTAATTGAATATTTATCCATTAGCATAATGTTAAATAAATTTATTATCAAGAGTTGATAATATGAGCTACAAATTTATTTAGTACATGTGCTATAAAATGTTCCTAGTCAATAAATTAATATTTGGCTAATATTAATTTGACTATCACCTCTGTCTATTTTCCTTCATTAGCATGTGACACTAATAATGGGAGGTAGTGAGTCTCATGCTACTTGATATGAGATATCAGAATAAACATGTGGATACTCATGTGATAGGTGGATCAAACAGTGACGTTAGATTTGTGATCGCGAGGGTATTCACTTATTGTCAATGATCACAATCTAGGTCATAATGGTGCATATAGTCCTTTGACCTGAGGTGACACAGTCATCCACATTTAAGTGGTTAGGGTTTGTTACTGCTTATACACTTATGTTAATCACACATGAGTATATGGCGTGTGATGGCTCTAGTCGGTTAAATGTAGGGATAAGTGTTGGACTAAGATGGGATTCATTGCCTGGAGTGAACCAGGATAAGATCCTATGCTATCTGAGTTTGTTCTTGCTAAATAAGTTCTTAGCCAGAACAAACATAACACAATCTGAAAGAGTTTCAGTACTAGAAAGTGTTTATAGTATTTGTTATGTTTTATCAAGAATTGAAACTTGAGATGAGGTCATATGATACAGCTATTAGAGTTTGACTAAACCTTGACTCTAGGCTATATCGGGATCTTCTAATGAAGGGATTTTAGTGCACGGTAATTATGACCAAAGGGTTCATGTGAATCAATATATGCATTCATTTCTAATTGGGTAGTTATGATATCGATGTTAGGGGTCACTCACAACTTATGAGAACTAAATGTGCATAATTGGGATTTTCATATTTAGACTTGAAAGGAGTTTCAAATAATATCAAGTGTTGATATTATCTTCTCATTGCCAATTAGACATGAACCTAGTAAGTCACACCTAAAAGAGTTTCATCAAATCACCATTGATATTAATCTAATTATTGATTAAAGTGTTTAATCGATTAATTAAGATTAATGGAATTGGATTTTTACTTTAAGCAATGATTCTAGCATATCATGAAATCTAATTCATGTAAGGGTTTAATTATTAATTTATACTTAATTAATATGAGATATTAATTAAAGTATTATATATATACATATATATATATATATATGTTGTTTCTATTTGGACTTGGATTAATGGCCCTAGTAGTTTGGGCCTAGGCCCAAAAGAGTTTTGGACCAAAGATTAATTCAAATTATTGAGAAAGCCCATGAACCTAATCTAGGCCCATTTTTTTGATGGATTGGGCTTGGGCCAAGTGTTGGCTCAATTACCAAGCCCAAGTCCATATAAAATGATATGGTCAAATTTGGCATATTAGGCACATTAAATCTTTAATGTGTAAATATTTGATTTTGTCAAATAAAGATTAGGTTACATGTATTTATCGCATTGATAAATATAAGAGGATGAATGTAGACATTATACATGAGATGTATTTTCTACATTCTTCTTTGAACACTAGTAAGTTACTTATACAAATTGTATACTTACTTATGCTTTTGATGTCATGGATGATGCCATGAGGTGCTTGCTTTCTCTATATATATAGCCTAAGACATTTTATATATTTTGAATGGTTAGACATACCAAAAAATAGAAAAAACATCTACTAAACACAAACCCAAAGTATTCTTGCAAAAGATTAAGTTAGTGCAAGATTTATGAGGGTCATTTGAGAGGCTACTTGCAACTAATCAAATCAAGGCAAGAAGGTGTTTTGGTAGAGCATTGGTGTTTCAAGCTAGAGGCCTTACATTTGGGAGGCTAGAGCATTTGATTCAAGAGCTGAACCTAAAGCATCCAAAGCTTGTAGATTAACTATTGTGGTCTACATCAAACTAGGAGTTTGTAAGTATTCTTAAACTTAGAGTTTCCTAGGTTAATGTATGTATATATT
>CATIWK010130779.1:0-13859 GCA_949634005.1 Mallotus japonicus | reverse complement strand
ATGATAGCTACAAGGCATGGGATGCAATGCAAATTATTGAGCCATCTGGATTCTCATATAAAATCACAAAGGGTGATAATAAGAGGTAATGCAACTAGAATAATGATCTCATAGCTTTGATTTTTAGCTTTCATTATGTTTCGTTTTTCCAATCAGATACTTATGCATTATGATAAAGATGAATATGCAATATTTGAACAAAATTTTCAAATTCAACTTTATTCATTCATTAGGGCAAAAATGAGCACATTCATTACATCACATGATGCAACTCATGTTATCAGCTAGTCCTTTTTTATTTTTTAACTACAATTTTTTCTTTCACTTCCCTAATTTTTATTTTCCCTAATTTTTGCCTGCCAACCCTTTGCGGGTTTTATGAACAGTGAAAATGTCCTAATTTTTGCATGACCAGCCTTTTTAAGTTTTATAACCAACGGACTTTTATTTCTTTTTTATTTTTATTTTTTCATTCATTTTTTCATTTTTTTCATAGATAGTTTTTCTTGAGACAATCCAAATTAATGGGCTTTGTGAACTCATGCCCTTTGCAGTACCTTTAAGCAGAATTTGTTTAACCAAATAGGGGCTTTTCTAGTTTAGCCTGAATTTTCCTCTCGGATCTAACATCATGGCCCTTGCCTGTTTTAAAACTAGATCTCCAACATTTATCTTTCCAGGCTTGACTTTCTTTTTGAATGCCCTATTTATCCATTGTTGATACACTTGAGTGTGGAATGAAGCACCTCTTCTTTTTTTAGAGACTTTATTTCATTTTCTATAGGTAGCATTGCTACTTCATTTTCGTATACAAGTGAAAATGGTGTTTCATTTGTTGAAGTTCACACAATGGTTTGATATCTCCATAAAGCAAAAGGAAGGTGCTTGTTCCAATCTTCAGAAGGATTTTCGTGACATTCTCGTTAGTTACTTCAATTAATTTTTTTGCTCTCTTGAGGTTGGTATGAAGACTTGTGATGCTCAATCCTATATTTATGTAGTAAAGTTATTGTCTTTGATTGGAACTGTAGATGAGATTTTCTTTATAAACTTGGACATCTATTTTGCCCCTAGTGTACCTGTGTCCACATGATACAATTGGCTTTATCACTCTTTTCTACTCATTCCAGTTTAAGTCATGGAAGCTTCTGCTCAATTGGCCTTATTTATGAAATAAATGGGAATGAAGTGTTTTGCAATTCTTTTCTGGCCCTTACATGTATTCATAAGATCAAGCAAATACTACCCTTGTTTTTTTTCTTTTTTCCTTTTTTTTTATATTCTCTCAAATTTTCCCTCTCTTTAGGAGTTACATCATGTGATATAGAAATGTTCTTAGGATTATCATTTTTGCCCATGTTGAATGAATATAATTGAATGGAATTAATGTTAAATATGCACATGCAATCAATATTATCATGCACAATATCATTAGGATGTACATCACATAACTAAGCAAAATTAGAATTTGTATCATCGATCGTTAAAACAAAAATTCTTAAGAAATTGAAATGTTATTCAAAGAAAACATCCACAAGATTATTTTCAATTATAGATGCCAGGTCTTGTAGTGGCTCTTTTTCAGGTGGTAGATATAGCAGCTATTCTTGCATTTTTAGAGTGACTTCCTCAATCACCTCTTCTTCAGTCCCTCTTCGTGGATGGCTAGGAGTTACGGGCTTTTAACTCTTCTTTGCATCCCCAGAGGTATTAGAAGATTTCTCAATGGGTTTCATATTAGCTAAGTGGACCTAAATTATTTATAACCTAAATCTAATTAATTATAGGCCTAAAAATGTATTTTAATTAATTAAGCCTACAATTAATAATTAACTAAACCTATTAAATTGGGCTAATTAACAAGATGGACCTAAAGTCTAATCCAATTATTAAAACTAAAATTAATTAAACAACAAAAATGGGCTAAAATAATAAACAAATAAATAAAAAAGGCCAAAATAAATAATAATAATAATAATAATAAAATATATAAAGCCCTAATCTATTTACCTAATTCTAATTAATTTATAGTAAACCTTAATTAAAGTCAATGCCTCATTAATTTTAATTGAGTTACCTAATTGAAACCCTAATTTTACTAACCAATTAATTAAAATAAAACACACAACACACATAATTCCATTATGGCTATTACAAAATCAACCAAATAGAAATTAAAAATAATTACAACCCTAAAATAAAAATACAGATAATTAAAATAACATAGAAATAAAAATAAACACAAAAAAATAAAAAAAAACTACGTAAACTAAGAAGGGCTAGTCTTGATTCCATGACTTTTATCAGGAAACCTCCATGGGTTTTATTCTCCATAGTGAATTTATGTCACCCATCCATAATCATAAACACAAAAACAAAATAAATAAGGATTAGTAATTAAACAAAAAAAATCAAAATAATCAAACAAAATAAAAAATAGAAAAGAGTAGAAGAAGAGATTATCTAATGGATGCACTATTGATTCCCCTCAGAAGGTGATCAACCTTGATTGAAGAGTCTGTGTTTTTGTGTTGTCTGTGAGTTTTTTAGTTTATTTGGATATGATTCATGGCAAAGAAATAAAGAAAACAACATGAAAATCAAAAGAGAAAGGTATGTGTTTTTGGCTCACAACTAAAATAAAAAAGGCAAAGAATTCAAAAGTCCGGAGACTTAAAAAAACTCTTAATGAAAACTATGTAAAAACAAACTCTCACAGCTAAAATCAAGGAAGTCTCCACTGCTAAAATCCAAAACCTTCCAGGAAGTCTCTCCCTCTATGAAAAGAAAATCCCTTTGTTTATAAAAAGAATAAGATAATAAAAATAAATCCAATCCTAACCATCTAATAAGTGTAGATTATTAGGAATTATCAACTTAAAATAAATAATTAACAAAAAATAAAATAAAAATAATAAAAAATGTGAATCAACCAAATGTGGCCAACTTTGGGGCCACATTTGGCCATTCGGCTTTCCAAGGCCTATTATGGCCGTTTGGCCAAAAGTGGCCAATTGGCATTTTGCCTTTTTTTTTTTTGAATTTTCTCTTTTATTGATTTTTTTAAAAAATTATTATTATTATATATATTTTTTTATATTTTATATTTGCTTTTAAATTTAAAAAATAGGTCCTAAAAAATTTACAATTTAGTCCAGAACCTATAAATCATATCCAATTAATTTAATTTCACAGTCAACTTTCATCATCGGGTTCTCTGTCGCATTCTTGTATCAAGTATCCCAAAATTGAATGTTTGCAGTTGCCCTCCTTTGTCATAGTTTGTGCAATAAAATGTGGCAAATCTTTATAACTAATTTCATACTAGAGTTTAGGGATACTTACCTGACGTGTTATAGAGCGTTTATCTATAACACTGAATCGTGTGACGTTGTTTTCGTCATTCCACTATGTAGACTTTATGCTGTTGCAATTCATTATTGCTCGCAATCTTTAAATGGCTACAAGCCATTTATTGTCCACCTTTGACGCTGTAGTCCATAACTGCTCACGACTTTTGGTCAGCTGCGATCCTTTCATTGCTCACTGATAATTTCGATTAGCTGTAACCCTTTCATTGCTCACTAGCTTTAATCAGCTATAACGCCTTCATTGCTCACCTTTTGATGCAACAGTCTATAACTACTTGCGAATTTTGATTAGTTGTACCCCTTTATTGCTCACCTTCAACGCTACAGTCTATAACTGTTTATGAATTTTGATTAGCTGTAACCCCTTCATTGCTCGCCTTTGACACTGCAATCCATAACTACTCGTAGATTTTGACTAATTGCAACCCCTTCGTTGCTCGCCTTTAACACTGTAGTCTATAAATGCTCGCAGATTTTGATTAGCTGTAACCCCTTCTTTGTTTGCCGTTGTCGTTATAGTCCATAACTGCTCGCGATTTTTAATTTAGCTATAATCCCTTCATTGCTCACCTTTGATGCTATAGTCCATAATTGCTCACGATTAGCTGCAACCCTTTTATTGCTCGCATTTGATGCTGCAGTATATAACTGCTCGAGATTAACTATAACTCTTTTATTACTCGCCATTAACGCTACAATATATAACTGCTTATGATTAGTTACAACCTTTTCATTGCTCGCCCTTGATGTTACTGTCCATAACTGCTCATGATTAGCTGTAACCCTTTTAGCTGCAACCCTTTCATTGCTTGCTGTTAATGCTGCAATCCATAATTGCTCGCGATTTTTTTTATCTTTGGCTATTTGATTTAAATGCTTAAATTCTCTGTGCTAACTGATTAGAATTTTCGCTGGCTGAATTGAATTTTTTTGCTAATTGATTTGAATTCCTATTGATTTGTGACAGCTAATCAGATGTTTGAGTGCACTATGCATAAATCAACTCTCTAAAGATAGGACCTTGATGGCACTGGTGCTGATTCCAAATGTTGAGCGTATCTTCTTCTAGAATTCTAATTCCTGAAGACTTATTGAAGTTAGTTTTAGTGTGATGATTGTATAAAAAGAATATTATAATTTTGAAAATTCATGAGAAAATTCATTATTTTATTATGAGGTAGCATGCGTTCAATGAATCTCACTAAATTTGATTTTCATGACTATCATTTATTTGCAATTCAAAAAGTTAAAGGTATCGTTAACCATCTTATGCTCAAAGCATATTATTTTACTAAGTGAAGAGCTGACTTCCACACTTAAATCCAGAGAAAATTTGCTAAACAAAACTTATAAAAATTGAGCATAAACAGATTGAATTCTAAGTATCAAAACAATCTTTGAGTTATTTTTGTGCTTTATTTCCTTATCCAAGTATTCCCTTGCCTTTCTTATATTCTCAGCATGGATACCATTGGAAAGGTCCTTT
Source organism: Mallotus japonicus (assembly GCA_949634005.1). Lineage (NCBI taxonomy): Eukaryota > Viridiplantae > Streptophyta > Magnoliopsida > Malpighiales > Euphorbiaceae > Mallotus > Mallotus japonicus. The sequence continues at coordinate 9,002 of CATIWK010130779.1, read as the reverse complement.
GGATACTCATACTCTTTTAGAGCATTAGAGTAAATAGAGCAGCTTTTGACGTGGTCCTCTTTTAGTATTTCCCCGCCTTTCTCATAGTACTCAGTGTGGATATCGCCAGAGGATACACGTTGATACTCTTACTCATCTTTAAGCATTGGAGTATATTAGAAGTGCCTTAGGCACCTACTCTTATTTGATTCTCCTTTTAGTATTCCCCCTGTTGGGGTCGTTTTTCAAAACCCTGATGGCTGATGATGAAAAAGCTAAAATGTCTCATCAGACAACCAATTTGATGAAGAGAATTGAAATTCAAACATTTTCAAAATCCTCTGAACCACTAAAAGCTTATTCGATCACTAATTACACCGTTTCAAGACCTAACCACACCCTGATCAAACTTTAACCCAACTATTTTGGTATTGAGAAAGAGGTTTGAGAAGAATAATTAGAGAGAAGTTCACCTGAGTCGTGTCTTCTAAACCAATAAGTACAGTCCTATGTAAGGCCTATTTACAGTCTGTATTCTATAGTTTTTAGTCTGGTTTTGATTCTTGAAGCTTCAATTTAACCTCTGGAAGCCTCGAGAACAAAAATCAAACTTTGGTCAGCAAAATAATTGAAAGAGCCCTAGAGGGGGGGGGGTGTGAATAGGGCTATTGAATAAAAATCGAAATTAAAAATAATTCTTTGCAAAAATTGAAAGAATGTTGAGAAGGAAGAATGATGAACACAAGAATTTAAGGAGTTCGGATTCTTAACAATCCTATGTCTCCACCTAACTTATCCCCAAGTTAGGATTTTCAATCTCACCCAATCTTACTCATAAGATAGAGATTACACAAGAGTTTTATGGCTCACTTTTACAACCTTACAACATGAGTTTTCAAGGCTTACTCAAAAAACCAAATCCCAAGTGTTTTAATGGACAACACTTAAACCAATTCCTTTAGAAATAAATCTCACTTCCCTTCTAATCTATCCCAAGATTTAAGATGAAGTAGAAATTCTATTTCTAACACACAACCAACTCTCACAAAAGAATATTGATACAAAGAAAGAATGAAGCTTAGAGAATGCTTAGAGAGGTATTTGATAGGCTAAGAGTAATATGATTGTTGTAGTGGTTTATCACAACTCTAGAGCACATATTTATTGGCTAAGCTTCAAGAATATAGCTGTTGGAGCCACTAATTATATCCCCAACATTTCTATTTAAAAAATGTGGCCGTTTGAAATTTTGAATTTTTTGCTTATATTAAAATTTTTAACTCTGTGCAGATAAGATGACTTGTATGAATTTTTATCCCATCAATATGGATGAATTAGCTCTTCCTGTATTCATCAAAGTTTTAGAATTTTATCTTAGCTTTCCAAATAATTTTGAATCACCTTAATTTGATATCTGTAGCTCAAGATATTTCTGAAATACTAAAAGCTGTGCAATTTAAAACGGTAGACTGCTGTCAGACAGCTGTTTACAAGTTGAACCAGTGATAGTCTATTGGAAACGTTGTAGACATTTGACTTAGATTTTCATATCATTTTGAATCACCTCCATTGGACTTTTGTACCCCAAGATATGTCTGAAATACTAAGAGCTGTGCAATCTAAAACGACAGCTGCATATGCTGACTTCGACTCAAGATTTTCATGTCTATGAACTCGGATTTTGACAAGTAAACCCAATTCAGAAAGCTTAATATGTCTACTTAAAATGTGAAGAAGATAACTTTCTCATTACTGGGCTCTAAGGATGTCAAAAGTCTTCTTCAATCTCAGAGGTCGAACCAGTCCAGTATATTCATACTTCATTTTAACTTCCAATAGAGGCCTAACTTATACACACTTAAATAAAATTATTAGCAACTTAAATTGATTGTAAAAGATCAAAATTAGGAGTTTAATCATGAAAATGGTCAACAGTTTGCGTTCAGCACACCCATTTTGTTCGGGTGTTTTGGGACATTAGCTTCTTTGGGTAATTCCATTTTCTAACAAATATGGGGTTAAGGCTTGAAACTCTCCTCCCCTAATCAGCCTGAAAAGATTTAATGGAACACTCAAAAAATTTCTCCACAAGTTGTCTAAATTTAATAAAGACACTAAGAACCTCATATTTGAATTTTAAAAAATAAATCCAAGTATATGTTAGTGTCAATTATTGCATAGTTTTCTATTTAATTTCTATAGGATTTATTAGCATTTCTTTATATTTTATTATTTATAATAAGTGTTTTATTAGGATTTTAATATTAACTTAGTTTTATTTCCTTTTTAGTTTCCTATTTAATTTGTGCACTTTTGGTATGTTTTTGTAGGAATTTTTCTTTCCTAAAGAGTCCGAGATTTAAGCCAATAATTAATGAGTTGTTTTATGAAGTTATTTTCCTAATTGGAGGAGGTTTTGAAGGTGTAAAATTACTATTTTGGTCCTTGGACGAATTTAGGGTATTTTTCTCTGTAAATAGGGAATTTTGGCTCTAGGTTAAGAGAGCGATTGGTGGAGAAAAAGCACAAGAAACCCTAGAAGATTGAAGGAACAAGAATTTGAAGATTGAAGATTAAAGATTAATTATAATTATTTCTTTCTTCTTCTCTTTCTTGTATTTTTATTATGGGTTCTTCTTGTGAATTCTTGGAGATTATTTATAATATGTTAGGCTAAATATTTATTTGTTAGGAATTGATGATCCAAACATGATTTAAGCTTCCAATTAAATGAAATCATTAGTTGTTGCATATTGTGTTTATTAATCTTAATGCTTGTTGTTGTTTGGCCACCAATAACTTGATTTTAATTGGAATTATACATTGAGAGATGGTAATTTTAATCGACCTATAAACACAAGTTTAACTTAACTCAAAATTAGAGATAAATTGAGTTGATTAGATTCCCATTGGGTTGTGCTTCATAATTCATGATTTTGATATCTAGGTGTTTGGATTGCAATGAGAATTGGGTCTTTATTGCCTTGACTGATAATTGTGAATTTAATTAATTGATACTTAAGAGAGATTGATTGATGCTTTAGAAAAACTCGGGATGTGCATAGCTAATTGAGTAGTAAATTCGGGTAGTTTAGTGATTGTAAGGTGATTTAATTCCTAGCATGTTTTGATTATTGATTGTTTATTTTTTTTAGATTTGAAAATTGCTTTTACTTTATAGGTTTATTTATTTGTTATTTAATTTTCTTTCAAAATTCCATATTTGAAAGCCTTAGACAATAAAGAATTAGGTTGATAGGTGATTAGAGTGAGTCCTCGTGGGAACGATATTTTTTATACTACTTGGTGACACCGTACGCTTGCGGTTTTGCACAACAGTATATTTACTGCAATGATCATAAAATAGCACATAGTAACGATTACCATCTTTTGCAGTAATAGGGGATGGTCCCCATAAATCAAAATAAATTAATTCTAGTGGTTTCTGAGCTTTGTAATTAGACAAAGAAAATGGTAGACGATGAATTTTGCTAATATTACAAGCATGACAAGCTAAATTATTAGAATTGGAACAAACAGGCAAATGAAATTGATTTATTATTTTTTGAATAGTGACATTATTAGCATGACCAAGAATATTATGCCACTAATCAAAAGTAGAAGCAAGAAATGCAGTAGATGACTTTGGACTTGAATTCTTCTTGAAGTTTAAAAGGAGAGGATATAAGCCACTATCACCTGGGCCTGAATGAAGGAGCCTCCTCGTAGGGATATCCTTAATAAGAAAATGATCAGGAAAAAATTCAATAGAGACATCATTAGCGTTAGTCAAAGAATAAACTGACAATAAATTGCTGCATGAATCAGGAACTCTAAGAATAGGATCCAAGATGAATGAATTAGTACAAGTATGACCAATAGAATTTCCTGTATGAGTTATAGAAAGAGATTTACCATTGCCAATATGAACAACATCATCACTAGTAAAATCAGAATGAAGTGATAAATTTTCAAGATTAGAGGTGAGATGGTGGGTAACACCACTGCCTAAAATCCACTGTTGATTTCGAGAAGAAAATGGAGAGGCTGCAAGGTTGGAAATAGGTTTGTTATTGAAGTATGGAGAGGTGGCTGTCCACTGCATGCCTTTGGTTTTTGGAGTTGGACATTGATTGGCAAAGTGGCCAAATCTTGAACAATTATGACACTGAACATAATGGTCACTTTGAGTAAAATCCGAAGGATTGGAATGATGCAAAACCTGATGATTTCCACCATATGAAGATCAGCCTCTTCCTCAGTCGAGTCTGCCCCTATGATATCGAGAACCAAAGTTGGTTCGTCCTCCTCGATTCTGTGAGGTTGCAACATGGGCGGATGGAACAACAGTAGGGGCCCTGTCACCTTGAAGATCTTCTTCTTCCATATAGTTCATCATAAGAAACATCTTCAACTCTTTGTTGTAATGACCGAATAAATGGCCTATAAAATGAATTTAATCCATTGAGAATAACTTGAACAAGATCAGCATCGGAAATGGGAGTGTTGAGAGCAGCGAGTTGATCAAACATGGTTTTTGCATGTTGTGCATATTGAGCAATTTATTCGGCTGAATCTTTTGTGAGTCTAAAAAATCTAAACTTAATTGTCCTTGACTGAGCCTTGGAACTAGCAACATATGAGTTTGCTAATTTGTTACAAGCTTCATAAGTAGTCTTAGCTCCAATAACCTGTGGGATGAAAGTTTCTGAAATTGATCCGACGATCTAACTTAAGACCAATTGGTCTGGTCGAAACCAACTATGAAAAGCTGGATTGACTTGGCCATCCTCAAGAGTTTGCACCGGTGAAGAAGAGGAGCCATCAACATGGCTTGTGAGATTATAACTGTTCAATAATGGCAGCAGCTGCGCTCTCCATAACAAGTAATTGGTTGAGTTTAACTTCACAGGTAATTGATGGGCAACATTTGGTAGTGATTGAACATATGGGTTTTGTACTGTTGGTGTAATAGCAGTGCTTTTGTTTGAATTTTCTCCCAAGGAATCAGTTGGTTGTTAGACCTGATGTTTGCTCTGATACCATGAAGTAATGATGAGAATGATGAGAACTTGTATATTCATAAAAAACAGATGGTACAAGTTTATATATACAATTACAGATATAAACAAGATAACAGAAGCTAACAAATAGATAGAGTTACACTGAGATACAAATTCTATGCTATTATCTTATCACAATCACCCTGCTATGCAGCCTGGAAGTATTGGAAGTCTTTACAGCATAACCAAGCTGCATCGGGCCGGATTGAAGCTGAAGCCCACTGAAAATAATAACTACATCAAAATCAAATTTGAAAAGTGTACAACCTGTCTTTGGGGATATGAGTTCTAGATTCCTTGCTTTGTAGTTGATGATACCATTGAATTCGTAGTTTGAAATTTCATGGCTCTGGAGTAATGTCATTATCTGCGTGAAACTTACATTTGTAGTTACATTCGGCTTTGGGACCTTCTTATTGACACTCAAGATGTGGACTTGCTTGTTAAGAAGAAAATTCTTATTAATGGGCTAGGCGATAGTGCTGATGTTACGACTGTGCAATCAAATTGCAGAAGTCAAGTCTTGTTATTATATTCTCTCTAACGATGTGAATAAGTACTATAAGAATTGTTGCAACCATACTCGGGCAAAACTGAAAAGCATATATTTTAAGGATCTTTGGACAGGTACTGGAACAGTTGCTGCCATTCTACTCCTAGTTTTCGTTGCAACACGAGCCACATGCTCTATCTGGAAATGCAAGGCTCCAAAACTATAATAGTTTTTTAATTGAATTTGATCATCTTTGGGAAATCCAATGTCCACTGTTTATTATTATTATTATAATTACTATTATTATTATTATTATTGTTATTTTGGTTTTCAGATTTCTGACTGCTCTTTAATATGCTTCCTTTATGCTCGGACTGGTCATTTTCTTGTTAATGTTTATTTCTTGGTTCAAAGAATCTTTGTTTTAAACCCAGTTCTTGGATCAGAAGGCTCATGGAAAACTATTTATATAGTTTGATTGATCTTATCAAAGGCCCTAGCAGAAGCGTACTGCATGATTCAATCCCCATGTAAGGAAGGCAATGGCCTTTAACAACTAATACGTTTGTAAGAAACTCCATAAATAAAGCTTCTTTGTTTCCTTTCTTATTTTCAGTAATGAGCCGGACCTGCATATCATGCATACACGTCATGCATAATTCTTACTCGTGGTTTTGTAGTTATAGATCCTTCGAGCTCGTCTTTATAGGTTCGCTATGATTCCGGTCGACTAGTTAGAAATTCAAAAATAATGATGGCAGGGGGTTTTGATCCCGAAGCTTTTAAAGCACAGTTAAAAGATGAGGTGATTGCTCAGACCCGATCTATAATGAAAGAGATGATAGGGGAAATAACTAAACTAATCCGAGAGAAGCAACCGGCGCAACCGTCCTCCCCGATTGATTTGGATACTGAGATTCCGATAAGAGAGAGAGAAGAAGATGATGTGACAGTGCTAGCTGATCCCGTAGTTCAGAAAAATGCAAGCCAAACAGAGAATGTGGAACAGTCCGACTGGGCTAAGAGCATGACTAAGGCCATGACCTAAATACAGATGATGATGAGGGAGAAGGGCATGGATGCACCGATGGACTACTCTAATTTGAACCTAGACGAAGATGACGATCCCTTGCCTCAGAAATTCAAATTTTCTGACATGAAGAAGTACTCTGGGACTGAGGACCCGCATCTGCACCTGAAGTAATATGCGATATACATGAAAGCCACTAGGTTGACTAAAGCTCAGATAGTCAAGTAGTTCCCCATGTCGTTAGAAGGTGCACCGATCCGTTGGTATTATGCTTTGGAACCACATGTCCAAACCGACTAGAAAGAATTGTGTGCTGCAATTGTGAAGCAGTATGGCCTCAATGTCCAATTGGAAGTATCATTAAGAGATATGCAAAATACTAAGCAGAAGTTTAGCAAGTCTTTTGCTGACTACCTGACTCGTTAGAGGGGGAAGTTAGCACAGATGAGGCATAGGCCTGCTGAGTCAGATCAATTGATGCTAGTGATAGAAGGCTGTATGCCAGAACTGTCTAGGAAGCTGAAAGACTTCGGGATTCGCAACTTTGAAGAGTTGTATAGGTTTGGGGTCCAGAAAGAGCTAGATTTGGCTCAAGAAAAGAGATTTTTTAGGGGAAGATATGGGGGCAAGGAAGGAGCCGGTTCGAACAGTAATGTACATATCGATGCTGTTAGACAACAACAAAGCAGCAGTGTGCAGATCAATGCTGTCAGCCAGCCCTGAAGGTTCTTAAATTTGGGGTGACCTCTTTCTAAAGTTCTTAAAAAGCTGATTGAGAAGAACCTACTGCGACCCTTACCCTCACAACAACCCGCACCAAATGCCAACCCAAAACTCTTTTGTAAATTCCACTAAACCATCGGACATGAAACTGATAATTGTTCGTGATTGAGGCATGAAATTCAAGGCCTGATTGATGCAGGTAAGATCACTGACCTTGAGAGCCGAAAACCAAACACACAAAATAACCCTTTACCCAACTACCGAAAAGTCCCACCACCTAATGCACCAGTCCTTATGATCGGTACCGGCTTAACGGAGGAATAAGTCTTTGATTCCTTTGTTGACATCACTCCTAAAACATCAGAACCTGAACTAGAAGACCTCAACCAGAAAAAGGAACTTGTAGAGCTTCCACTATGCATTTTAGACATTTGGAGCTCTGATGACGAGAATGAGGGATAGATTGATTTGTGGGACGATAAGGAGAGTAAGGTGAGTCCGCCGGTTGGGAAAGTTGAAGAGAAAACGGAAGAAAGTGAACCTGTTAAGCCAGAACTAGAAGTGGCGGAGAGTTCAGGAGGAAAGGCGAAGAAAGAAGAAACTATTACTAGTATTTGGGAGCTGCTTATGCATTCTAGGGACCATAAGGAAGCATTGGTTTTGGCTTTGGACCAAAGGACGATCTCTATGGGATGTACACCTAAACAGATGGTTGGTTCATTAACGAAAACTCCTCAAGGAACCATCATGTTTTCTGATGATGATCTACCTTTGGAAGGAAGGGACCACCACAAAGCTTTGTTCATTAAAGCTGAGGTGAAGGGAAAGATGACCTGCTGTGTAATGGTGGATAATGGTTCCGCAATTAACGTGTGCCTTTTGAAAATTCTATTGAAGTTAGGGTTAACTGTTGCAGACATGAAGCCTTCTGAATTGGTTATAAAGGCTTATGATGATACAAGAAGGAATGTGTAAGGAACATTTAGAGCTTTGGTCAAGACGGGACCCATTGAGGCTTGGGTTGATTTATACATGATTGACATCCCCGTGACCTTCGCTATTTTGCTGGGAAGGCCTTGGTTCCATCCTCTAGGTGGTGTGCCATCCACTGTTCACCAGAAGATAAAATTTCCACACGAGGATAAGGTTGTCACCATATCAGTGGAAACTGAAGTCGCTGTAGCTGCTTTGAAGTTGGCACCTAAAGAGATTCCTATAAGTCCCAACTTTGAAGTTTTTGTGATCTATAACGAGGCTGAGATGAGTGAGAAAGTTGTGGGAATGATGCAAAACATGGATTTCCTTCCTGGTATGGGATTAGGGAAGAATCAGCAGGGGACACCAAAACATGTGGAGTTCGAAACACTGATTCTGCAGCATGGAATAGGATACGATGGAGGTGATGGTCCTGAGGAAGAACTTGATGTTTGGGACCAGCTCGAGAAGAAGAAAGCTGAATATGAAAGGAAGGCCCCACTGTTAGCATAGATGAGCCCTAGTGCCATTTTGTTATGAATAATGACATTGTATTAATCCCTATGGCAATATAATATTCATTTAAATAAAGGGCTTATTTATTTGAGTATTTACCCTTTAGCATTATGTTAAATATGTTTATTATCAAGAGTTGATAATATGAGTTACAAACATATTTAGTACGTATGCTATAAAATTGTTCATAGTCGAATAATTAATATTTGGGTAATATTAATTA
>CATIWK010130710.1:0-13726 GCA_949634005.1 Mallotus japonicus | reverse complement strand
CATTTAAAAGTTTCATCTGTATCTTATTGTTTTATGGAAAAGAGGACCAATATATGAATTTTACTAGGTTTTATGGAAATTCTGTGTATTATGCAAGTTGCTAAGCTATGGTTATTATTGTAAGTTTTTTCTTTTTTTTTTTGTGAAAAATGATTTTTTTTATAGGTAATAAATGTTATACAGGTTAAATGGGTTGTGTCAATTTTTATGACCCGTATAACCCATTTAAATAAATAGGTTAGACGTGTCGTGTTCGTGTAACCCGTTTAATAAACGTGTCGTGTTAGGGTTGAGATATTTGACACGATTAATAAATGGGTCCTGTTCGTGTTGACCCTAATCGTGTCACCAGAGTAGGTCAACCCGACACGAACACGACCCACCAACTCGTTTTGACACCCCTAATTTAGAGGGTCCATATGTTGGCAGAGACAACCGTTATCATCTCCCAATAAAATGGACAAAAAACGATGTTTTGGTTTTGGTTGCTGTTGTTGTTGTTTTTTTAAGACATTTCTTGCTGTTCTTTCTTAACTTTTTGACTGGTCTAAAAGTTTCCTTGATCCCACTAAGGGTTAATTTCATTTTAAAATGAAGGTTAATCATAGTATATATATTATGATAGTTATAATTTGGCTATATATAATGGTGTGATAAATTAGTAACCTCCTTAATCTAAATGATATGATGCACTTTGTGAAAAGGCTATATACATGACGGCAACTAGTGTTCTCCATCTGTGTTGGGTGGTAAAAAGATGTAAACATGTATATACATAGCATCTTTGGAATTTTTTGTATTAAAAGGAAAAAAAAATAAAAAGTAAAAAGCAAATATATGTATGTGTGTGTGTGCAGGATCACTTTTGTTAAGATCTCATCAAATGGGCTGAATGATCAGTAGGTAGCAAGCGAGTTAAGTGGTGTTTTTATATTTCATTCTTTTGTTATTTTAATCATCTCACTTTTCTTTCAATTCTTTTCTATGTGCTGCTTTTTTCATTCGAAAAGTTTCCTTCTCTCTATATTTTGGAAAAAGTGATGGTTTTATTAATTAACTAACTAGTGATTATGTGTGTGTATATATATATATATTATTAATTTTAAATTTTAATAATAGCTAATAATATAGAAATTTTAAATTAATAAATTATATAAAATTATTAAATTAAATTATCAAAATATTATTAATTTAAATATGAATTAAATAATTAAAGTCAATAGTCCTATAATATTCAAGACAAAAGTGAATTAATAATGATCTAAAAATCCACCAACCAAAATTGGAACAAAAATAAAAAATTAAAAAATAACAGAAATAAAAGGTTTCCAATTTTCTTATTTATTTATAATATATTATAGCTTTCATGTCGAATTTTTTTTCATATGAAATATTATATTAATTTTGTTGAGTTTCATATTATATATTTGTGAATTAGAAGTGCATTTTTTTGCAGAGAAAATGTAGTATTGGGGGGTTTTGGAGGATTTTGTTTTTCCACATGTGACTAGTCATACTTGATTTTGAGTGCACAAGCAATGATCTTGAGTAGTATGTTTTTTTATTGTATTAAAGATTGTTGTGTTAAATTTTGTTGTATGGTATTGAAATTTATGTGTGTAATTTGAATCTAAAATAGGTGGTTAAAGTTTATTGTATGCTACTGAAGTTTATATATGTAATTTGAAAACAATACATTTCTATTTTGCTATTATTTTTGATGTTGTAGTGCCAAATATATTAAATTAAATTTTTTTAAAAAATAGCTGTGAAATTATTTTGCTACTATTTTTGAAAGGAATTTTCTCTAAATAGCTATGAAAAATCTATTTTTATTTTCCTATTTAATAGAAACGGAATCATATCCATTGCTATTTTAGAAATAGATTTTCCGTTTCAATTTCTAATAAAATAGAAACGGAAACAATTCCGTTTCTAAATTAGAAACGGATTTTCCGTTTCTAAGTTGTACAAATTAGAAACGGAATTGTTTCCGTTTCTACTTTAGAAACAGATTTTATGAATTTTTCGTTTCTAAGTTGTACAAATTAGAAACATAATTGTTTCTATTTCGTTTCTACTTTAGAAACGGATATTCCATTTCTAAATTTTACAAATTAGAAACAGAATTAAGTCTGTTTCTATTTAGAAATGGAAATATTTCCGTTGCTAATTTAGAAACACAATTTCCGTCGCAATTTTCGTTACTACTTTTGTAATATAGAAACGGAAATAATCTGTTTCTAATTAGAAACAGAATTTCCATTTTTAATTAGAAACAAAAATTCCGTTTCTAAGTGTGTTGCAAAAACTATTCGTCAATATTTTAGTGTCAAATTTGAAATGAAAATTCTTTTTCTATTTTACAACTTTAAAAACGGAAATGTCGTTTCTATTCCGTCGCTATTTTTTAGAAATGGAATTTATCCATCGCAAAAATTAGAAACTGACACGAAAATTTCGTTGCTAATATTTATAAAAGAGCCTTTTTGAAATGGAATATTTCTATTTCTAATTCCATCGCTAATTGCAAATAGCTACAGAATTATAAACGGGTTTGGTCGTTTCTAAATCGCTTTTTTCTTGTAGTGATTTATTAAAAGTAAGTGTTATTTTAAATAAATAGGAAATAATTCTAATTTTAGAATTAGAATCAAAATTAAAAGGAAGTTTAATCTTACCCAAACTGTTTTGGTGAGTAAGTGGTTAAAGAAACCCTAGATGGGATGTCTATAGATACATCTCTTTCTCTAGAGTTTTCTAAGCTATTATTCTTCTCCTTCCTCCACTTCTTTTGAGAAAAGAAAAATACATAGAGGGAAAACGAAAAGAAAAAGTTGTCTTTGAAAAGGTGCTAGCACACCAACATTGCTTTGGACACCTTGTTCGTGTGGATATCAGTAGAGGGCGTGACTTTATTGGCAATGTCTTGATCCGATAAGACCTATATAAAAAGCTCGAGGTAGGGTGTCACTGGAGTGAACCCCTCTCTTCCTTCCAGCCGTCTTGCCATAAGTTCATCTTAGTGAGTGTTTGGAATCCCTCTCAATCAATTTAACCGAATTACATGGATCTTATGAGGGTTTAGCGATTAAAATTTTAAATTTTTGTTGCGTGTATGAATCATGGAAACCCAACAAGAATGATAAATCACCTATATCTTTTACTGGAAATCATTCTTCAAGGATTGAAAGATTTGAGTGATCAATAAGGAAAAAGAGCTAGTGATGATGATATCATCAACAAAGACTAGCAAAATAACCATTGCATTACCCCAATGACAAATGAACAATGATGAATTTGCCTTAGAACCATGAAAGCCAAGAGTAATAAGAAAATTACTAACCCGGTTTAATCATGCTCGAGAGGTTTGCTTAAAGCCATAAAGAGATCTCTTGAGTAAACAGACATAGTCAGGATGAGTTGTATCAATAAAGCCTTAAGGCTGCTCCATATAAACTTGCTCATCTAAAAATCCATGAAAGAAAGCATTCGAAACATCAATTTATTTAAGTTGCCAATGATACATAGAAGCAAGAGAAATGATTAGCTGAATAGTGGTAGCTTTAACAACTAGGCTAAAAGTCTCAGAGAAGTTAATGCCACTTTATTGATGATATCCCTTTGCAACCAACCTCAAATCGAGCAATGGAATTATCAGGATGTCTTTTGATATAATATACCCAATTATTGTCAATTACATTACAACCAGATGGTCTTAAAACAAGTCTCTAAGTTAGTTAGTTAGTTAGTTTGTTTGTTTGATGAGTTCAAACAAGTAGTGGAGAAATAAGATGGAGATTATAGTTTTTGAGATCAATAACTAAATTTAAACTTGGATGTTATTGAGTTATGGATGAGGGTAGGGAGGTATGAATTGGCATAGAAGGTTGAGATAAGGTAGGAGTGTGAGCTATAGTAGAATTAGTAGTAGAAAGAAGAGGAGATACAGTTGAGTTTGAAATTATACCTGAAGGCATAGAATGAACCTAGTGCAAAGTAAGTCTCAGCCAAGGAGTGTTGATAGAAGGAGTAGTGGGATGAGAGACTACTGGATTATTTAATTTGCAAAGAAAATTATGTTCATTAATGTAACATGTCTATCAATGTAAATTCGACCCTTTTCAAGATTCAAGCATCTATGACCATGATGAGTTAGAGAAGGACCTAAGTAAACACATGCTTTAGTTTTGAATGAAAATTTATGAGAATCATATGGTCATAACAAAGGATCAATAAAGCGTTGGAGATAAGTTAGTTGGGAAGGAGACACACTTAAGTGGAGAGAAAAAGCAACAATTATAAAGAAGACACCTTTAAGTGGGATTTGCTGGAAATATGTTAATTGATGGAGACACACTTAAGTGAGAGAACATGTAGCCATTATGAAAGAATAAGATAATAAAAAAAAAAGGAGAAAAGATATATAAAAAGGAAGAGAAGACAATATGGAAAAAGAGCATTACGGGAGAAGGGCTGAAAATCAAGAGTTTCTTCTTTTATTCTTTCCTCTTCTTAGTTCTTTAATATTTTTTTTTCTTTTGCACTTGAGAATATGATGGTTATTATATTTAGCTAATTTTTATTTATGTTAGGGATTGTTGAAATTATTTTTATTTAAGTTGATTCAGCAATTAGTTTTTCTTTTAAATTGCATTAAGCATTCATTAAGCTTATTTGTTTATGATTTGGCCAATCATAATTGCTTTTTCAATTAAGGTTAATTATTGAGAAATATTAATTTTAACAGGACTATGAATGCTTGTTGATTGATTTAAGTCTAAAGATAGCTTAGTTCATTTCAATTCCAATTGGGTGTGCTTCGTGATTTATTTACTAAACTTCATTAGATTTTAATTTAATGAGAAATAATTAAAGTCTTTTCAATTGATAGAAATAAATTAAGTAATGTTTACTTGAGGAAGATTAATTGCTATCATTGAAACCCCAAGAATTGCAATAGATAGAAAGACTAATTTCTTGTAATCGGCTTAATGAGAATATAGTGATATAATCCTTAACATTATTCTCATTATTGTTGTTAAAATTTAAATTAGTTGATTTTTCATTCATTAGTTTCATTCTTAGTTGTTGGAATATAGCAATCTTAATTTATTCAATATTTGATTCTTAAACAAGTTAAAAACATAATTAAGTATTCAATCCTCGTGGGATCGACTTTTACTTCTTCTATATTACTTGACAAACTCGTATGCTTGCAAGAGCGGAATAAGTTTTTGGCGCCGTTGCCAGGGATTGAATAATTTTAATAACATAATTGGCTCTATTTTTCTTAATTTAAGTTATTTTTATTTTAAATTTAGGTATTCATATATTGTTTTTAATTACTGTAAAAATTGCTTTGGTGTATGCCTAACACCAGAAGAACAAGGACATACCCTCTCACTTTTATTCTAGAACTTATAAGGTTTGAAAGAGAGAGTATGAGGTATTCTAAAGAGCAATCGAGTACCATGGTAGATCAATAAGAAGAAGAGAGAACACTCTTGGATTTTGTCATGTCAGGTCTAGATGGTACACGGCAAAGTATTACAAGGCCAACAATCAATGCCAACAATTTTGAGATTAAATCGGCCTTACTTCAAATGATCTAATCAAGCATTCAATTTTATGGCTTGGCAAATGAGGACCCTAATGCTCACATCGCTATTTTTTTGGAAATCTGTGATACTTTTAAATATAATGAGGTGTCAGATGATGCAATTTGCTTGAGGCTCTTTCCATTCATATTGAAGGATAGAGCTAAGGCGTGGTTGAACTCATAGCCACCAGCCTCTATCACCATATGAGATCTTTTAGCGAAGGCTTTTCTGGCAAAATATTTCCTACCGGTAAAGACTGTGAAGATTATCAAGGATATCACCACCTTTCAACAGTTTGACATGCAGTCCTTGAGTGATGCTTGGGAGAGATTCAAAGAACTATTAAGGAGCTGTCCTTATCATGGTTTGCTAAGGGATGTCTTCATCATAAGTTTTTATAATGGTGTCACCCGATCCACTAGAGACACCATAGATGCAGGAGTTGGAGGTTCTTTGATGCGAAAAACAGTTGAGGAAACATTTGGACTCTTAGAGGAGGTGGCAAATAATAACTACATTTGGCCATCAGAGCATCAAAATCTACCAAGGCAAGGAGGCAAAATTGGTGTAGATGCAGTGACTTCTCTACAAGCCCAAATCGTAGCACTTTCGAAGCAATTGAGGGATCTCAACCATAGAAATGCAGTGTGTACAACAACTTCACAATTGCCATGTGAAAATTGCAATATGGTAGGGCACATAATAAGAGAATGTGGATATGGAAACAATGGTGTGTATGGAGATGCAAGCTTAGAGCAAGTCAATTTTATTGGGAACCAATTTCAAGGAAAATGGGTAATAATCCATTCTCGAACACTTACAATTCGGATGGAGGAATCAACTAAAATTTTCTTGGAATAATAACAACAATTTGCTTTCCTAAGGCTTTCAAAACAACATGGCAAGGCAAGCACGTCCGGGTTTTCAAAAACCTTATCAAGATCGCATGGCCTCAATGGAAAATAAATTGGATAAGTTTTTGGAGGTTTTGTGCAATAAAATGAGCCATCAAGATAAAAATCAGAAAAGAATGGAGGCCAAGTTTGATTAGATAATTAAAAATTATTCATTTTTCGATACACAACATTGAAGTGCAAATGGGACAGCTTACTAATGTAGTGGCACAAAGAAATCGAGGGAATTTGCCAAGCAATACTAAAACAAATCCAAGGGAGCAACTGAAAGCCATTACATTAAGAAGTAGTAAGGAAATAAGGTCAGGAGATGAGCTCAAGAAAGAAGTGGTAACTCAAGAAAAGAAAATTTAGAATGGTGATGATGACTCTATGGAAGGCAAGGAGCAGCAAGCAAAGAATAGTGATGGGAAGGAGCAATTGCCTGTGCCAAATTCGTAGAAATATAAGACAAAGATGACTTTTCCATAGAGATTGAAGAAGCCTAATGATGAAAAAAGGTTTGCAAAGTTTTTAAATACTTTTAAAAAGCTTGAATTTAACATTCCTTTTGCTGAAGCTCTTGCAGAAATGCCAACATATGCCAAGTACCTTAAGGATGTTATTATCAACACTAGGAGATGGGATGACAACCAAACTGTGGAATTAACAGAAACTTGTAACTCTATCATCACTCATAAGATACCAACTAATTAAAAGACCTAGGGAGTTTTGCTCTTCCTTGTGTATTTGGTACTCAAGAATTTCCTAGATTTTTATATGATTTGGGCGCAAGTATTAACCTTATGCCATTTTCTCTTTTCGGGAAATTACAGCTTGGCGAGTTGACCCCCTACAAACGTGACTTTGCAACTTGCAGATCATTCTACAAAGAAACCACATGGGATCATTGAGGATGTTTTGGTTAAGGTAGATAAATTTATCTTTCCTGTGGATTTTGTAGTTTTGGATTTTGAAGAGGATAATAAGTGTCCTCTAATTCTTGGGAGACCATTTTTAAATACTGAGAGAGCCATCATAGATGTTCATGAGAAAAAAATCACTCTTAGGGTTGGTAATGAGAGTGTAGAATTTGTGATGCCTCGATTGATAAAATACCCGATTGAAGAAAAATTTTGCATAAGAGTGGAAGTTATTGATGAGTGTGTAAGGGAGTTGAATTTGAACAAATAAATTATTGAAAAAAGTTTGGAGTGTGAAGTAGATAGTGAACCCTCACAAGAAGCCACTTTTGTTAAACCTAAAATTTTATTGTATAGTGACAACCCCACTCCCCATCTATTATTAGACCACCAAAATTAGAGCTTAAACCGTTACCTGCCCATTTAAGATACACATTTTTAGGGGAGGGAAACACTTTACCCATTATCATTTTCTAAGAAGGTGTCCATTGAACAGGAGAAAAAGATATGTGAGATTGTGAGAAATAGTGTGAAGTCCGTTAGGTGGCAAATTTCAGACATCAAGGGGATTAGTCCTTCAATTGTTATGCACAGAATCCACATGGAAGAGGGGAGTAGAGTTGTCACAGAGAGACAAAGGCGTTTGAATACAAACATGAAGGAGGTGGTCAAGAAGGAGATTGTCAAGTTGTTGGATGCGGGCATTATTTACCCAATTTCTAATAATGAGTGGGTAAGCCTAGTGCAATGTGTACCGAAGAAGAGTGAATGATTGTTATGGAAAATGAAGCAGGCGAAATAATTTCGAAAAGAATGACTGATGGGTGGAGAGTATGTATTGATTACCGAAAATTAAACTCAGCCACAAGGAAGGATCATTTTCCTCTCCCGTTCATTCACCAAATGTTGGAGAGGATAGCAAAGCATGCATACTGCTGTTTCTTGGACGGTTATTTAGGTTACAACCAGATTTTTATTTTTCAAGAGGACCAGTAGAAAACGACATTCACATGCCCATATGGGACTTTTGCTTACGGGTGTATGCCCTTCGAACTTTGCAATGCACCAGCTACTTTTCAGAGGTGTATGACAATGATTTTTTCTAATCTCATTGAGAACATTATGGAGGTATTTATGGATGATTTCTCTATGTTTGATGATTCTTTTGAATTATGTTTGTCTAAACTTGACAAGGTCTTACAAAGTTATGACGATGCTAATCTTATTCTTAATTGGGAGAAGTGTCATTTATGGCAGAGGAAGGGATAGTCCTTGGTCACAAGATTTTGAGTGCAGGGATTGAGGTAGATCGAGCTAAATTAGAGATCATTGAGAAATTGCCGCCTCCAACAACAATCAAGGGAGTTCAAGGATTCCTAGGACATACGGATTTTTATAGGCATTTCATTAAGAATTTTTCTTTAATTGCTAAGCCTTTAACCCAATTGTTAGTTAAAGATGCACATTTTGGTTTTAATGATGATTGTTTAAATGCTTTTAATAGGTTAAAGGAGGCTTTGGTTTCAGCCCAATTATTTCACCTCTAGATTAGGCACTCCCTTTTGAGATTATGTGCGATGCTAGTGACCACGCTATGGGGGATGGTACTTGGTCAGAGGAAAGACAACAAGCTTCATGTTATATACTACGCAAGTAGAACTCTTACAGAGGCTCAATTGAACTACACAAAAATCGAAAAAGAAATGCTAGTGGTGGTTTTTGCTATTGATAAATTCAGGTCTTACTTACTTGGTTCAAAGGTTATTATTTTCACTGATCATGCAGCAATAAAATATCTTTTGGCCAAGAAGGATGAAACCACATCTTATTTATTGGGTGTTACTTTTATAAGAGTTTGACATGAAAATCAAGGACAATAAGGGTTTTGAGATTGTTGTAGCTGACCATTTGTCCAGGTTAGAGGGTTATGAATAAGTGAGGCAAGAAGAGGATATCAATGATGAATTTTCGGATGCTTTATTGCTAGCAGTCCAACATTTTAGTGCTCTATAGTTCGCAGACATCGCCAACTACTTAGCATATGGAGTGCTACCTCAAGAATTCTCCTATCAACAAAGGAAGCGTTTCCTTTATGAGGTGAAGCATTATCTGTGGGAGGATTCGTTTCTCTACAAGATTTGCGGAGATGAGTTGATTAGAAGGTGTGTTCCTGAAATTGAAATGTCGAAAATTTTGTCTCATTCTCATAATTCTGCATATGGTGGG
Source organism: Mallotus japonicus (assembly GCA_949634005.1). Classification (NCBI taxonomy): domain Eukaryota; kingdom Viridiplantae; phylum Streptophyta; class Magnoliopsida; order Malpighiales; family Euphorbiaceae; genus Mallotus; species Mallotus japonicus. The sequence continues at coordinate 4,081 of CATIWK010130710.1, read as the reverse complement.
CATTTTGGAGTAACAAAAACTGCTGTAAAAGTGTTGGAGAGTAGATTTTTCTAGCCTACTTTATTCAAAGATGCCAAGGAGTATGTGGAACACTGTGATAGATATCAGAGACTTGAAAATATCTTTAAGAGGAATGAAATGCCACTCATATCAATTCAAGAAGTGGAGATTTTCTATGTTTGGGGGTTGGATTTTATGGGTCCCTTTCAATCATCTTTTGGGAATCGATATATTTTAGTTGGGATAGACTATGTATCTAAATGGGTGGAAGCCATTCCTTCACCCACAAATGATGCTAAAGTGGTGATAAAATATTTGAAAAAGTTGTTCAACAGATTTGGAGTGCCTCAAGCTATGATCAGTGATGGAGGTTTGCACTTTTGCAATAAGCAGTTTAAGTCACTACTCAAGAGGTATGAAGTTCACCATAGAGTTGCTACCCCATATCACCCTCAAACCAGTGGTCAAGTGGAGGTCACTAATTGGGAGATCAAGAAAATTTTGGAGAAAACAATGGGTTCTTCGATAAAAGATTGAGCGTCTAAGTTAGATGATGCCTTGTGGGCGTATCGTACAGCATACAAATCTCCCATTTGTATGTCTCCTTACCGATTAGTCTTTGGGAAAGATTGTCATTTGCCGGTGGAGCTTGAACATCGAGCTTATTGGGCCATCAAAACGCTGAATTTTAACATGAAAGTGGCTGGTGATAGACGTTTGTTACAGCTCAATGAGTTAGATGAGCTTTGATTTCAAGCATATGAGAATAGCAATCTCCTTCTTGACCACCTCCTTCATGTTTGGATTCAAGCGCCTTTGTCTCTCTGTGACAGCTCTACTCCCTTATTCCATATGGATTCTGTGCATAATAATTAAAGGACTAATCCCCTTAATGTCTAAAATTTTCCACCCAATGGACTTCACCCTATTTCTCACTATCTCATATATCTTTTTCTCCTGTTCAATGGACAGTTTGTTGGAAATGATAATGGGTAAAGTGTTTCCCTCCCCTAAAAAGGTGTATATTAAATGGGCAGGTAACGATTTAAGCTCTAATTTGGGTGGTTTAATAATAAATGGGGGAGTGGGGTTGTCACTGCGCACTACAATTTCAGGTTTAACAAAAGTGGCTTCTTGTGAGGGTTCACTATCTACTTCACACTCCAAACTTTTGTCAATAATTTCTTTGTTCAAATTCACCTTCCTCACACACTCATCTATAACTTCCACTCTCATACAAAATTCTTCTTCAATGGGGCATTTCATCAATCGAGGCATCATAAATTCTACATTCTCATTACCAACCCTAAGAGTGATTTTTCCCTCATGAACATCTATGATGGTCTCCCAGTATTTAAAAATGGTCTCTCAAGAATTAAAGGACATTTACTATCCTCTTTAAAATTCAAAACTACAAAATCCACAGGAAAGATAAATTTACTTACCTTAACTAAAACATCCTCAATGATCCCATGTGGTTTCTTTGTAGAATAATCTACAAGTTGCAAAGTCATGTTTGTAAAGGGGTTAACTCGCCAAGTTGTAATTTCCTGAAAAAAGAAAATGGCATAAGGTTAATACTTACGCCAAAATCACTTAAACATCTTGGAAATTCTTAAGCGCCACCTACACAAGGAAGAGTAAAACTCCCTAAGTCTTTTAATTTAATTGGTATCTTATGAGTGATGATGGAGCTGTAAGTTTTTGTTAATTCCACAGTCTGGTTGTCATCCCATCTCCTCTTATTAGTAATAACATCCTTAAGGTACTTGGCGTATGTAGACATTTCTGCAAGAGCTTTAGTAAAAGGAATATTAAGTTAAAGCTTTTTAAAAGTATTTAAAAACTTTGCAAACCTTTTTTCATCATTAGGCTTCTTCAATCTCTGTGGAAAAGCCATCATTGTCTCATATTTTTGCGAATTTGGCACAGGCAATTGCTCCTTCCCATCACTATTCTTTGCTTACTACTCCTTGCCTTTCAGAGAGTCATCGTCACCATTCTGAATTTTCTTTTCTTGAATTACCACCACTTATTTCTTGTGTTTATCTCCTTACCTTATCTCCTTGCCACTTCTTAATGTAATGTCTTTCAGCTGCTCCCTTGGATTTGTTTCAGTATTGCTTGGCAAATTCCCTCGATGTCTTTGTGCCACTGCATTAACATGCTATCCCATTTGCACTTCAATGTTGTGTATCAAGGATGAATGATTTTTAACTATCTGATCAAACTTGGCCTCCATTCTTTTCCGATTTTCTTCTTGATGGTTCATTTTATTAAACATAACTTCCAAAAACTTTATCCAATTTATTTTCCTTTGAGGCCATGCGATCTTGATAAGGTTGTTGAAAACTCGGAGGTGCTTGCCTTGCTATGTTGTTCTGAAAGCCTTGGGGAAGTAAATTGTTATTATTATTCCAAGAAAAATTTGGGTGATTCCTCCATCCTGGATTGTAAATGTTCGAGAATGGATTATTACCCTATTTTCCTTGAAATTGGTCCCCAACAAATTTGACTTGCTCTAAGCTTACATCTCCATACACACCATTGTTGCCATATCCACATTCTCCTATTGAGTGCCCTACCATATTGTAATTTTCAAATGGCAATTGTGAAGTTATTGTACACACTGCATTTCTATGGTTGAGATCCCCCAATTGCTTCGAAAGTGCTGCGATTTGGGCTTGAAGAGAAGTCACTGCATCTATACCAATTTTTCCTCCTTGCCTTGGTGGATTTTGATGCTCTGCTGGCCAAAGGCAGTTATTATTTGCCATCTCATCTTAGAGTTCAAATGCAGCCTCAACTATTTTTCGCATCAAAGAACCTCCAATTGCTGCATCTATGGTGTCTCTAGTGGATCGAGTGACACCAATATAGAAAGTTCTGATGAGGACATCCTTTAGCAAACTATGATGAGGACAACTCCTTAACAGCTCTTTGAATCTCTCCCAAGCATCACTTAAGAACTCGATGTCAAACTGTTGAAAGGTGGTGATATCCTTTATAATCTTCGCCATCTTTGCCGGTGGGAAATATTTTGCTAGAAAATCCTTTACTAAAAGATCCCATGTAGTGATAGAGGCTGATATCTGTGAGTTTAACCACGCCTTAGCTTTATCCTTTAATGTGAATGGAAAGAGCCTCAAGCGAATTGCATCATCTGAGACCCCATTATATTTAAAAGTATCACGGATTTTCAAAAATTTAGCGATGTAAGCATTGGGGTCTTTATTTGCCAAGCCATAAAATTGAACACTTGATTGGATCATTTGAAGTAAGGTCGGTTTAATCTCAAAATTATTGGCGTTGATTGTTGGCCTTGCAGTACTTTGCCGTGTACCATTTAGACCTGGCATGGCAAAATCTAAGAGTGTTCTCTCTTCTTCCCATTGATCTGCCATGGTACTCGATTGCTCTTGAGAGTGCCTCCTATTCTCTTTTTCAAACCTTGTAAGTTTTGGAATAAAAGTGAGAGGGTCTGTCCTTATTCTTCGGGTGTTAGGCATACACTAAAGCAATTCTTGCAGTAATTAAAAACAATAAATGAATACCCAAATTTAAAATAAAAATAACTTAAATCAAGAAAAACAGAACCAATTATGTTGTTAAAATTATTCAATCCCTGGCAACGGCGCCAAAAACTTGTTCCACTCTTGTAAGTATACGAGTTCGTCAAGTAATATAGAAGAAATAAAAGTCTATCCCACAAGGATTGAATGTCTATCCAACTATTAATTCTGTTTTTAAATTGTTTAAGAATCAAATATTGAATAAATTAAGATTGCTACATACTAACTACTAAGAATGAAACTAATGAATGAAAAATCAACTAATTTAAAATTTAACAAGCAATGATGAGAATAATGTTAGGGATTGTATCACTATATTCTCATTAAGCTGATTAAAAGAAATTAGTCTTTTTATATTGTAATTCTTGGGGTTTCAATGATAGCAATTAATCTTCCTCAAGTAAAAATTACCTAATTTATTTCTATCAATTGAAAAGACTTTAACTAATTCTCATTAAATTAAAATCTAATCAAGTTTAGTAAATAAATCATGAAGCACACTGTAAGCA
>CATIWK010130701.1:0-20467 GCA_949634005.1 Mallotus japonicus | reverse complement strand
CCATAGAAGGAGACCCAGTACTGAAAAACACAAAAAAAAAAAAAAAAAAACACCGCCAACCACTAAAGGCCAACAGCCAAAGAAACAAACCCACTTATAACAAAACCAAATCTGATGCAAAAAGGATAGATAAAACCACACCAAAGTAGCCAAGACCTGATGGAGACAACGCCATACAAAATTCGACAAGAAAGAGAATACAAAAACAGCAACCGTAGAACAGAGGCCACGAACAAGGTGAGCACAATCTGCGAAAAAATTCTAGAAAAAATGAAAAAAAAAAGAAAAAGATGAAACAAAAAGGAAGAACACACGAAATGCCAATCATATGTCCAAAGTTTCAAAAATAGACCAACTATAAGACATAACTGAAAGTGAAAAAGACAATAATAAAAAAAAAAAAAAGCGCTAACCACAAATGAAATTACATGCATTGACCAGGACATGGAACGAAATTTTTCCAATAATTAATCGTTGAGAGATCATAAGGTCATGACTGTCTGTTGAGCGGTCCAGGCCGAACATGTCCAGGCCAGGCCAGAACCGGCCCAAGAAGTACACCAGATTAATTGGAATCCGGAAGTAGCAAAATAGAAAGAGACACAAACAAAAGCGTGGCAATAGTCAAAATAAACATGCCTCGCCTGTATAATTTTCAAGTCTCTGCCAGTGTATAAACCTCTCTCTCTTCGCTTCTCTCTGTTTTGATCTCCACGTTTTCTTTTCTTTTCTTTTCTTTTCTTTTTTTCGTTGATGATGAACAGGATGAAGATGATGGGTAGTAGTAATAAGAGGATCTCTGCCACCTTCTTCTTCTTTTTCGCTCTTCTTTTTGTCTCCTCTGTACACTCTTTTTATCTTCCTGGCGTTGCTCCTCGTGACTTTCACAGAGTAATCAATCTCTTTCTTTTTCTCCTTCTTCTTCTTCTTTTTCTGATTTCTTTTGGTGTTTTAGCTTATGGGTTTGCTGTTTTTGGTCTTTTAAGTTAATGGGTTTATCTCTGTTTCTGTTTAATTAGTGTTGGATCTAGGGTTTTTGGAATTTGATCTGTTGTTCTGTTGATTTGGGTTTGTTTAGATCTGTGATTTGGTTTTTGGGTTTGCTTTGGATCTTGGTTTTTTGTGATTTTGTTGTTAATTTGACTTGAAAATTGAGCTTGTGATTTAACAAACTAGTTTACTATTGTTTTTCGATTATATGTGTTGTTCTATGCTTTTTAGGCTTTGATTTTTGGCTTCTTAATTGGGTTTTGATTTATATTGATTGCTTCATTCTTTTGTCTGAATTCATACTTGCCTTATGCCTGTGTTTACAAATGAGCTAATTATTGATGAAGGAAATGTACAAAAGGAAATGTATGTTTAACTGCTATTGAACATGCACTAAGATCTCTAACATTATTGAGTATGCTAACAAATTCTATATCATGTAGTTGAAATTTCAGGTACAAAGTTTAAATGTTGAATTTGGAAATGTTGCACTGTTGGATCTTTAACATGTTCACTCATCTGAAATTGGTATGGTATACTATGAATGCTGGTATTTAGTCTGTACGTTTCATGTTCTCATGATAGTGACGTTGTGCCCGCAACCAATGAAATCAGTGACATCTTTTATTTGGAGCATTGGTTATTGGATTTCCCCTCATTTTAATTTGGATCTTTACTTGGAACTTGTTCTTGTTTGTATGTGTGGTTAACAACAGCAGTATGAGGTTTTTATTTCCTTAAGAAATTTGGTGGAAGTTTCTTTTTCGTTACTTCACTCTTATTAGTTATAATTAAGTCTAATATCTAAGACTATACTTCTTTTGAATAGGGTGATCCCCTTTATGTCAAAGTGAACAAGTTGTCATCTACAAAGACACAACTTCCATATGACTATTACTACTTGAAATATTGTAAGCCTGGCAAGATTGAAAACAATGCGGAAAATTTGGGTGAGGTTCTTCGAGGTGACCGAATTGAGAATTCTAAATACATGGTAAGCATCTATTACCCCTTTTATCTGTTTCGGTAAGTTCTAGTTTGTCAAAACCGAACTCATGATGAATTGTGTTTGTTGTTACCTTGGACATGGATATAATTTATGAATCCCACTTCAGTTTGAAATGATGGAAGAGCAACCATGTAAAGTGGTCTGTCGGGTGACACTTGATGCTGAATCTGCTAAGAATTTTAAGGAGAAAATTGATGATGAATATCGGGTTAACATGTAAGTTGGAGATGATTTTTTTTTTTTTTTTTGTATTATGACATTTTTTTAATACAAAGTACTTAATTTTATATCTGTTTTATGTAATGTCTCAGTTTTTTTTTGGTTTGTATTGATTTCTGGGAAATGGATGTACAGGATTCTGGATAATCTTCCAGTTGCTGTTCTTAGACAAAGGAGGGATGGAAGCCCATCAACAACTTATGAACATGGTTTTCGTGTTGGATTTAAAGGAAATTATGCTGGGGTATGTTTCAGAAAGAAGTCTTTTTTTTTTAATATTTATTTTTTATTTATGTTAGTTAAATAATTGTTTGTTTACAGAGTAAAGAGGAGAAATATTTTATCAATAACCACCTGAGCTTCAGAGTAATGTATCACAAGGATCCTGAGGCTGACTCTGCACGAATTGTTGGGTTTGAGGTCATTCCTAACAGGTCTTGTTTTGTCTTCCTCTTTTACAAATATCAGTTCTGCATTTATAGGACTAAGCTGTCTTGAGTGTTTGGTAGAGATGGATGAAGTTTTATTGTATGCTTTGAATTTTGAAAATGGAACTGTTGTTAGAGGAAAAGAAACATTTGAGTGCTTGATTGGAAATATGTGTTCTTGCTGCAAGTGGACTTAGTTGCTAAAAATTTAGGCATTATAGTAATGTATGCATGAAGATTTGCATGTATGCATTTCTCTTAAAGCTTATATTTATCACTTTTAATTAGCAGTACATGCAAAATGCATCTGATGTTCTAACTTTAGAGGCTTCCTTTTGTGACAAATACACATTTGCTTCATTTATTTTCATGTCATTTGCTTGCTTACATTATAATTCTCTGAATATCCTGATGAAATTTTCTAGCAAATGCTGGTGTTGTTTCCTTTTTGGTTTTCCAATCCTATGACAATGTGGTGCTCAGTATGTTTGTTGCAACTACATCTGCTTTGGGAAGTTAAATATTTAGCTTATATTTTTTAATTCTTTTTTCATCTAATTCTTGTAAACAGTATCAATCATGAATACAAGGAATGGGATGATGCTAATCCCCAAGTGACAACATGCAACAAGGACACCAAAAAGTTAATTCAAGGTAGCACTGTTCCGCAAGAAGTTGACTCGGGCAAGTCAATTGTGTTCACATATGATGTTACCTTCAAGGTACTCTGTTATCAATCTTTCTTTGAAGCTCTGTTTGTTTGTTTGTTTGTTTGTTTGTTTTTTCTGTATGGATCTTCTCACTTCTGCAGTCTCCTTTTAGGATAGTGAGATTAAATGGGCTTCTCGTTGGGATACATACCTGCTCATGAATGATGATCAGATCCATTGGTTCTCCATCATAAACTCATTGATGATTGTCTTGTTCCTTTCTGGCATGGTGGCTATGATCATGATGAGAACTTTGTACAGAGATATTGCAAACTATAATCAGTTGGAGACTCAAGATGAAGCTCAGGAAGAAACAGGGTGGAAGCTTGTCCATGGAGATGTGTTCAGAGCACCAGTCAATTATGGTTTACTCTGTGTTTATGTTGGCACAGGTGTACAAATCTTCGGGATGACACTTGTGACAATGATATTTGCCTTGTTAGGTTTCTTATCTCCTTCAAACCGAGGTGGTCTTATGACTGCTATGGTTCTGTTGTGGGTCTTCATGGGCATATTGGCTGGTTACTCGTCAGCACGTTTATACAAAATGTTCAAGGGCACAGAATGGAAGAGGAACACCTTAAAAACTGCATTTATGTTCCCGGGTATTCTTTTTGCAATCTTCTTCGTGTTGAATTGCCTAATTTGGGGGGAGCAATCTTCAGGGGCAGTGCCCTTTGGGACAATGTTTGCCCTTGTATGCTTGTGGTTTGGTATATCTGTTCCTTTGGTCTTTGTGGGTAGTTACCTCGGTTTCAAAAAGCCTGCTATTGAAGATCCTGTGAAAACAAACAAAATTCCAAGGCAAATACCTGAGCAAGCATGGTACATGCAACCGGTCTTTTCCATACTCATTGGAGGCATTCTTCCATTTGGTGCTGTTTTCATTGAGCTCTTCTTCATCTTGACATCAATTTGGCTGAATCAGTTCTACTACATCTTTGGCTTCCTCTTCATAGTGTTTGTTATACTTTTGATCACTTGTGCAGAGATAACAATTGTGCTCTGCTACTTCCAGTTATGCAGTGAGGATTATTACTGGTGGTGGAGATCATACCTGACTGCCGGCTCTTCTGCTTTGTACCTTTTCCTCTACTCTGTTTTCTACTTCTTCACCAAATTAGAAATCACAAAGTTGGTTTCAGGCATCCTCTACTTTGGGTACATGATAATCATTTCATATGCTTTCTTTGTGTTGACTGGAACAATAGGCTTCTATGCTTGCTTCTGGTTTGTCCGAAAGATTTATTCCTCTGTCAAGATTGACTGATCTGACAATGCAGAAGGGGAATCAGGATTACGTCAACTCCAAGCCTAAAATGTGAATCTTGATGTCAGGGTTTTGTTTAGTCTTCTCACTGCCTTTACCGAATTCATATTGTGCCATGAGAATTTTGGTTATTGATGGTCTCGGTGAAGGCTTTGCTTGTGCTGATTATAGAGTAGGGCTGAGCATATGTTTTGTTTTGTGAAAGATATATATGAACTATTCTCACTAGATTCTGTGCATTAAGCGGTGATTAGAGATATCCTCTTGCAGTAATATCAACTGTTATCTACTGAATCATAAGATTAGTTCCTTCATACTGCTCATTTCTTGCTTTCTTATATTTCAATTTAAAAGTTGAAAAGTAGAATCAGTAGTTGGAGTGTTTGATCATTGAATTTAAATTGAGTTCGACGTCGCATTTCAATGGGAATAAAACATTATATGTTAGTGTCGGATGGCTGTATTAGCAGTTGTGAGAAATTCTTTCATTTTTAGATCTTGAGCTTCTGCGGCCAGGTGCACGATTTTGGTAGCTGCCATTTTCTTGATTCACATTTTTTTCAAGCTTGGAACTTTCCTAAAAAAATAAAAAATAAATAAATAAATAAAATTGCTTCTTTTGCTACGCACTGCCCTTCCATTAACCAGCAGCCATTAGAGAATCAATAGCAAGTTTATATTCCAGAAATGTGCCTTTAGAGAATCAAAAGCAAGCTTATATTCCAGAAATGTTAGTAGGTTTGGCTGGATATCTATGTTCATCGATATCAATGTTATCAAAGAATTACAGCCTAGACTTTAACGGAAAACCTAAGGGAGAAAGAAGAAAAGGATTTAATTCCCAATAGCCATAATGTTCTCCAACAAGTAAACCCAGTAAACCACAGGCAGTTAAAAAATTCCTGCGACAATTGGGTCTGGGATATACAGACTACAAAAAGTCTATCCTTCAGTAAAGTTATCCAACGAGGTGCTGTCATCAGTTTGAGTGCAGCCGTGATCTCCCGTTTTTCTGCCTGTGTATGATTATAGAATTAGTGATTGGCTATGCTGAAACATACATAGAACGAACACCATTTTCTTAAGATTTGCAGCTTACCAAAATGCATCCTTCTTTTCCTGTGCTAATAGCTCTTCAAAGGAAATATCAGCAACTTCAGTATCTTTACTTTCAATCAGCTCATTGGACTTGGCCTTCAATTCCATGCAGGCACTGATTTCGAGCATCTACAAGATAGAAGGGCAAATCGCAACTGGCAATTAATCTTAGTAGTAAGAGACATTGGGGGAAAAATACTATCCATCAATTTGACTTTATGTGACAAAAAGAGAAGGATATTTTCCCACTTCTTCATGAAGGAGGTAGGTGAAAAGGTGGGAAAGGGAAGGTAGGCGAAAAGGTGGTTTCCCGACCTGCACTGCACAACCCAAAGAACAGTGGCGGAACCAGCATTTTGAATTAGGGAGGGCAAGTTTCTTTTTTTTTTTTTTTTTTTTTTTTCAAATAAAAAAAAATTATGCAAATACATGTAAAAGAAAATTCAATTAAGGAGGAGGAGGAGAAAGGGGGGAAGGGGGGTAATCAATCACATTTTGAGGGGGCAATAGTATAAATTCTTGAAGATTATTGTAGTAGAAATATATATACAGATTTTAGAGAATTTCATTTGCTGGCATCTGCATCTGCCAAACAATGAATGAGAATAAAAATAGAAGGTACTTAGCAATAAAAGGACCGAATTTCTCCCCATATAAGTAGCAAGATATATGACTGGAGTAGCAACATCATAAGTACATAGTAGAATGAATCAAACATTAAAGTCATAGGAGATATCTTTTATTTTTTCCCATCATCGCTAATATATGCAGGAAAAAGATGCAAATACTAATTGTCGCTTGAATATTCCATGAGATTCTTTTGTTTTCTCTAAAATCTTTGCAAAATTGTCAGTCCATGAAGAATTGAAGAACATGCATCACTCCAAATCATAACTGTCAATTCACTAGAAACTCAATCTATCTTTGAAATGTAATGATAAGTGTTCAATGGACCTTATATGAGTAGGACAGATGGCACGTGTGGCTTGGTCCATTCATGTCATCTTTTTTTTGACACGAAGAAGATTTCAACAGTTACAGAGAAAGTTCAAAGAATAAAAAATGCATATAAACTTAATTGTTAGTACAATCAGAGCATCAGCAGACTCAGAATCTATGAAGGGCATTTCAAGCCAGTCCAATACTGGCTTTCAGTTATAGATGCTAATAATTAGGGTGTGAGCATTACCTTTTTGTATGCTGGTGAGAGTTTAAGCTGTTGTTGAAGCCAATTATAAACAAATGTATCCTCTTCTAACCGCTTTTGTTCTAGCTCCAGCTTATATATCTGAAGTTAAATAAATAAACAGGCACTAACACAATTTAGTAGCAAGCTAATTGATAGTATCTTCTGCTTCTTAGGAAAGGCAAGTGTAAGTAAACTGTGACCTGTTGACGAAGGCGATCAACTGAAGACCTATCTGCCTTCAATAGTAGAGCCTTTGTTATTGTGAATTTACGTTTGATGACCTCAGATCTAGATTAAAAAAAAATGAATTTTACCAAATTTCAAACTGTAGATATGCACGTAGAAAAGATTTACAAGGATGTTCAATTTTAGAAACCAGATATTATGGGATGGAGATCATATGATCCAGTGACCCAAGTATAAAGAGAAAATAAAGATAGTTAACTGAAATTTTGTTAAATTGTTGCGGCAATGCTAATGCGTGCATAAGAAGCTTGTATAAGCTCGTGGACGAGAAAAGATGAATCTTTATATTGACCAGCATAGAAATAGACAAAACAGAAACAATTCTTATGGAAAAAAAAGAGAGAGAAGAAAAGAAAAGAAAAGCAACAGCAACGTACTTGTGCTGCAACTCATTCCTAGCTTCAATCAAGCAGTTAGCAAAGTCTCCAACCTGCATTATAAGAGAGAAAATAAGTATTATGCTACAGTTGATTCTGTGACGAAGTATTTTGTTGTGCAATCCTTCACTTCCAAAATGAAGAATTGGACAACATAAAAGCCATTATTTGCACATCATATAAAAGCATAAATTCCAATTGATCTATCAACTGAATGAGACCTATGATGAAAGAGAATAAGAGAATGATTTGAGCCTCTATTTATGGTTCAAAATCCAACAAGAAATTAGACCTGAAACTGTTAGCTCGTTACAGGTTCAATCCCATCACCCTTCTAATTGCAACTCTACCTTAAGAGCTTTGACAGAGTTAAAAGGACACCTAGCTCACATGAAACACAAATATTAAAATTTTATCTCCACTAAACCTTAAATGTTTGCTAATGCTCATAAAATTGAGCTATCACAGAAAGCTTAATAAATTCATAAATGATACAGAGAAATGAAATGATTATCTTCTGGCTTCAGCAGTACTTGTAGTACATGGGGCATTTGCTTTTCTGGTCTTCCTTTAAGGCTTAAAAATTATTGCTTCGCATAACAAGGACATTCTTCAAACTACGGATATCCATTGTTATACAGGCAAAAGGTAATCACTGGAAATATCTCACCCCCTCCAATACTGAAAAGTGACACCAAGCTCAACCCCTACTTGCATCAGGAAAGAAAATATACCATACCCCTTGTTTTTTATCTAGCATAAACCAAAATGGGTTTCAAATCCAACTAACAATGAGGAGCAGCTCATATGTGCAGTAAATCTAATATACCCCAGGCAAACTTCACAATGCTGAAATTTTCCATAGCTAATCTGCTCATATTGAGCGAAACAAAACCATCCTTGTCCATAAAAATTCTGAAAGTGGCACTGCCTCACACAAATGAGCTACTCTCCTAACTTAAACTTCACACATGGTCATCAACTACCTGAGACATTATCATCAAACATACAACTTGCAAACCAAAATTCGTGATGTAGTATTGCGTTACATGTCTTGAAGATCATCTCAACCATTTCATGAAACCACATTTTACTTGTGATAGTCATAGGAACATGGTATAAAGTCAAAAGATACCAGTCTATTCTCCAGATATTTTTTATGCCTTTACTTTTCTCCTTCACAATCTATCAATCAAACTGCTATGATAAGCGCATATACAAGCCATATCTATAAGCAAAGACTTCCCTGAGGAAGACTCAACCTAAACTCCTTTCCTAATTGAAACCAAAAATAAGTCATTTAAGTAAGAAAAAAATTTAACCAAAATTAACAATAAAATGGATCACACACTGAAGAGGAGAAAGTAGAAATTAGAAATGCATCCAAAACTTGCTCCTGAATAGGATATCACAAGTTCAACACTTGAACTTTTAACTACATGCCAAGTAACTCCCTAACAGGAAGCCATCCAGTGCAAGCACAACAAGCATGCATTAAACTTTTACTAACAAAACCAATTATCCCAAACAACCACAACTATCAATAAAAAATTTAATTACTTTTTTTTCTAAGTAAAAAATAAGAAAAAACCTGTGCCAGTGTCAATCCTTTGCTTTCATTACATTTAACAAGCTGATCATACTGCTGTTTAATCTTCCTCTGTGTAGCACTACTAGTTGACGTAAATGGGTATAAACAAACCAACTCCGGTTTGACTTCACCCGACATGGATACCGAACAATCCATTTCCCTCGCAGAGCTATTATCTGGATTCTCATTTTCTTCACTATTCGGATCCAATCTCTTCTTTTTAGCCCTCTTCTTCTTCTTTTTCACTCCAGTTTCAGAATCCGAGACAAGAAGGGGACGGGTCAAATGGGTTTGTTTATTTTCACTGGTTCTACAAGTTTCATCAATTAAATTCGACAAAGAACTGTCTATAACTGATGGGTCATTTTTGTGGGTTTGTTTCTTCGCTTTATTGAAGCTTTTATAAAGAAAAAAGATCGAAAACAAGAAAGAAACAGAGAAAGCAAAGAAGAAGAAATAGAAATGAGCAAACATGATAATGGGTTTGTGTTTGTTTAGAAGACAGCGTGAAAAAAATTCGAACTTTGTGTTTTAGAGATAAAGATTAGATATGTATGTGAACAAGAAGTCTCGTACTTTTATGCAATAATAGCCGCCATTAGAAGGCGTCACCCAAGTGTCGCGAAAGAGGAGGACTTCTCAGTGATTAAAAAACCAGTCATAAACAAAGGTTGAGTTGCTTCAATTTTTCTAAGGATCAGATTGAAGTTTCTGTTTCGATGTGTATCTCTCTGTATCTGGATTATGTTGAAGAAACGGGGCTGGGGGCCTTTAAAAGTTTTTTGTGACACTTGATTTTTGGTGACACTTGATTTTTGTTGACTATAAAGTAACCATATGAAATTTGTAATAAAGAGATGTTCTTTTTAAAAAAATTAAGAATAAAAATTCTCTCCTCATGATGAAAATATTTTCTATTCATCATTTTAATTATTTCACAAATAAATAATAATAATTATTATTATTTACTATATGCTCATTTATTTTGAATTAATCAATTAAGAACTAATTTAAGCAATGTCTAACTAATTATTAATTGAATTTAAACACATAATTCATAATTTTAAAAAATAATTTTGATATTTAAAAATTTATATATGAATTTTTTTGATATATATGTGTAAATAAAATTAAAAATTATCAAATTATTTTTTATTTAATTATAATTATTAATGTATATTACAAGTATAAATATATAAAGATGAATGAATGATTATAATTTATTTTGCCAGATTTAATATAAGACATTGTCATAAAAAAAAAAAGTATTAGGTATCCTTCAATTAATGGAGACAATGAGCAATCTTCTACCCTACTCAAATTTTGTATTAAAGCATTTGAGTGATTACTTTTTTATTATTATTATTATTTTGCCATTTTAAAACTGCAATAAGTCCACATTGCAATTTTAGTACTTAGCAAATAAGGTGCATTGTCAACTGAAAAAAGGTCAGTTCCTCTTGCCTAATAAGGATATGCCTGCTGCTTTGATTTGTACTCCACATATACATAATCAATTACACACATAATTTACAACTCTTGTGTAACTGTAGTGCTGGTACCAAGTCAAGATTTTGTTTCTAGATAGTTTTAATGATAGATTGCTTAGATTCTGAGAAGTCAATTTTAAGAATGATGTTGAATAGATCCTTTAATTTCAACGATTTTGAAGGATGAAATCATCCTATTTATAGTTAGAATATATTATATTACTAGCAGCGAAAGAAGTCAAGTGATCACTCTTTTTAAAGAACATTCTGAGATATAAAGTTCAAATTTTACCATCACAAATCTTATCATTTGTAGAATTTATTCCCACTTAATCATTTGACCTCTTTGTTAATTAAAAATAAAAATAAAAAAGTAATCAATATCGAGCTGTGATTACTATATAATCACTAGCCTTTCAAATCCTTGTAAGAGGACCTAATTGATCCAGCATGTAAGTGCTAGAAAATGGGTTCCAGTCTTTTTCTAATGCTTGATCCAACTTGAAGAACACCAAGTTCATAAAGGGAAAGAAGGCTATCATGACATTGACCTGTCTTACAACTGCCCTCAGAAGTAAGCATGTGATGAAGCCTGGAAAGAACAATAAAGCATCATCTCAAGAAATGTGAATAGCAAAAGGCTTAAATTTGATCGTAGTTCAATGACACAATTGATAAGCTAGGTATCATTTCCTTAACCTCAAAAAACTTTCTTACAAGAACAAAGCAAATCAAAGGAATTTGCTTCCTAGGAAGTTTACGTGGAATTGAAAAAGAGATATAAAGATTACAGGAAACTGGAAACCAGAGGCTTTCCACATTCTAAAAACTATTTAATATTTGCACATGGACTCAATTAGCTTCGTCTCAATGTGCTTCTTGCCAGATCCTGCTCCTGCACTTGCATGCAACATGAAGAACACAGACATTGAACATTGGCTAGCTTATGTACATGAAGCTTATCCCCAATCATTTTCACAATCTATGAGGGCTTTCAACCAGGTGTGCTGTATATTTGTACAACTTCACCGTTTAAAAGCCGAACAAATGGTGGTGGTGATGACAGTCTACGTTGCTTATTTTACCCAAAAAAATAATATAATGAAGCTGCTATTTTGGAGTGTAAGAAAAATAGTGTTTCTTTTACTCGCACATGTTGTAGATCATCAGCTGCAAATAGCCTCAACGGCTAGTTTCTTCATGACATTTGGGCAAGGATCACCTCCAAACATTTCCGGTGCTACAGTTACTGAGCACCAGTTCTGCCCAACACAAAGCTGAAAGAATAAAGTCATGCATCAGCATTGATAAAGGACGAGAAAAACAGGAAATAAAAAGGAATGAGCTGGGCTGAACTAGTGAAGTGCAGTTGACCAGTAAAATGCAACTTCCAATGGTCAAGTTTTCAAAAGCCAACCCTGTAGGGATTTACTATCTGCGATGATTGATCCACTGGCAATTCTCAGCTAAATTTGGAGAATGACAGTAAAGTTTTGACTGCCTTCTATTCAGGATTTTCTTTGTAGAGTACCGAGCAAAAGGGTGTTTAAACAGCCAAAGAACAAGTGTGCCCTCATAGCTAAATCAAAGTAAAAGTGAATTTTATATTGCATGAAACAATGGAAGGCAAGACTAGCATACCCTGTTAAAAGCATCATAAGAGTGGAAGGCATGACAGCTTCCCTGACGGTAGCTTCCACAAGCCCCTTCTGGTGTTCCAAAGCTAGCAAACTTAATCGATGAGATTTTCTGCCCAGGGCCACATTGCAAATGCGCTTTAGGCCTCAGGGGCTTGTTGACTTTACCAGAGGATTGCATCATGTAATTCATTAAAGTTGGCTGCCACTCGTTAATATCAGCACATACGCTGTCTACTTCTCTTCTAACCAGAGAAATTCCATTAGGGTCTCCACCCCATTCTTCAAACACAACCAACAAGTTCCCTGTTGGGTTTAGCCATGAACGAGGAACGTGATACCTAAGAAAGTAAATCATTAGTCAGTTTTTCAAGGATGCCATATATTTATACCAAAAAAAATCTAGAAGGGTTGTTTACCATCTCTGAGAAGCTTCTCCACAATTAGTCAAGCATTTCTTCTCACTAAATGTTCCAGCATAATTGCAGGTACCACAGTTACCAGATGCTTTATATGCTGGCCAGTAACGTCCAACACTCTGTCCATTTATCCATACTTGACCTTTACCCATGCTACCCATGTCCAAAGCCAATGGGGAGTTTCCAGCTGGAGCATTGAAAGTGGTCTGCAAATGATAATAAGGATGTTAATTCTATTCTTAGTGGCTCTTGCAAGTGCTAGTAAGCAATGTGCTTGGAACTGAGCACTAATTCCTTTTGAACAATGTGCTAATTTGTGCATGTTATGTGGATAAATTCATATTTCAATCTGATGATTAAAATATGGTGTCTTCATGTAATATATCATAGGAACAGCAGCTCAGCCTAGGCTTTATAGATCGGAAAAACATTGGGTCATCACGTTAATGATAAGGACTGCATTTTGTTTTCAAAAAAAAGAAAACTTGCCTTTGCCAACTTTATATAGGAAAATCCTCTCTTTTTTTGAAATCTTAAAATCAATTGAACACGTTTGTCAATGCCTGTAGGAATTTAGGTTCTTTTTTTTTTTTTTTTTTTTTAAAGATTAGAATTTAGGTTCTAAATACTCACTTTATACCACATAAGTGGCTGCCTTCGTGACACAAAAGACCCCTGTGCCCACTCAACTGATGAACTCCCACTTAGTGAATGAAGACTCAAGGCTTCTCCCTTAAGACCAATCTGACAGGCAGAAAACAAACACATGAGTCTTCTGCATACCAGTGCAGCAAGAGAGTATATGACAAATGTCAAAAGCCAAACCTTGTACAACCACTTCTGCCAAGATAAATCCTTCCTTCCTTCATTGAGACCAGTCAATGTCACCGGGCCAAGAACACCAGCATTCCATGTCTCAAAGTGTGGACCAACGTTCTGCATCACAAATACAAGTTAAATGCAAATATAAACTATTATGGATACTGATGAAGAAGCATTAAATTTGCATGAGGGAGATAATTTTACCGGAAGACCAACAGCAATGCTGAGAAGTGAAATCCTATTGATACCAGCTCTCATCTTAATTCCTTGACTAAATGACAACTTTGGGGATTCTAGGCTTCCATATGCAGTTCCTGATCAAAATTAATAAAGAAAAAATTATATAGATAAGATAAAATTGAAGGCATAAAAGTAAATAAGAAAACAGTAGACAGTTATTTCAGATTCTGCTAGAAAGCAAGCCCAAGGAAGACTGACATGTAGTCTTCGTGCAACTTCATGTTAACTCTCATGCAAATTACTTGGCCAAGTGCCATTTTGAACAAAGGGAATGATGGGTGAGAAATCCTAAAACCACCAAATTAATGTTATGCACATTCTATTATAATTTTCATATTCCTGTAGGAAATTATTCCAAGCAATTGACTAGAATTATTCATTTGGCTGTTGGAAGATATTTCTTCTCATACATTCTCCAGAAGTTGTATATTAGAAGCACTAAAACATGTACCCTACCCGATAGTTCTCCATTGACAAAAACATGCAAAGCATGCCCAGCCGACATAACAGTAAGAACAGGATACTTTCCACTCCTCAAAAAGCCTTCATTAGAGTCAATCCTAATGCTGGAGATGGAAAAAAAAAAGGAGGTGAGAAGATAGTTTCCAGGTAATAGATAAAAGACTTTTGTGAATTTAATTAGTTACCAAAAACTAAGTGAAAATGCAAATGAGGTTTCGCTTAGTTATAATACTCACTCTGTAGAGTACCACAGATAATCTGAGACATCTCTAGTTGTATTTATCTGCTCCAGCAATCCAACCATCAGGAATGTATTGTCAGCTTCTGAGGATGCATCTTCGCTATAAGCCTGCCAAGAGAATCCTCCATGCATAGGAACAGGAGGCATTTTCATTCTTGCACTTTGCGCACCAACCTGTGTTGTCATTTTGGTTCAGCAAAACCAAAGTACAAAAAGATATGCACAAGAAACTTTCTATGTTTTTTAAGGAAGAAATTCTGACCCTTGCGGTGTTGTAAACAGTGTTCTTGCAGTCTGGAAGAATGCTGATAGACCAAGGAGGCAAGTTGTAATGCATATTACCAAAGGACACCTTTGCAAATGAACGTTGGTTGTAATTTGCAAGGAATGCCGCACATGCTCCGGATTTTGATTTAAATATATGAGCCTGTATATTAAGAAGACAGTAATAAGTTGAATTAGTCACATGGCCCTCTAACAAAAAAGATTATTTTGTTCTTCAGAAAAGGTATGTCACCTCTTGATAATTTCCAAGTGGCATCACAGTTGGACCTCCAGATAGTAAAGCCGGTTCACACAGCTTAATTGCTCTATGCAAGTCCTTTAAATGGCCCCATTTAGGCTGCCTCAGTAGTCCTGCATAAAGAAAAGCATTCCAATACTTCACATCAATGCAAGACAAATTAACAAGCCATATCAGATTAGGACTGAAGACTAGTAAAGAAGAGCGTCAGAATGATGTTAAGGTGTAAACTTGTTAAAAAGTTGAAATGCTTTAAAAGCTTGTTTGACATGGACCCACCCTATCATGGGATATGTCAATAGATAGAGCTTTATCAATTAGGATATTTTAACTGTTTTGAGCCATCAGAATCTTCACAAAAGGGAAACTTTCCCAGTCAAAGTTCTGAGAGATCTGACTTGAAAAGGGCTGACAAACAATCATCATCTCAGGGGCCTTTTGCATATCTCAACCATTTCAACATCACACATTACATGACAGTAATTAACAGTTGACTTTCTAAATGGTCATAACTTAGGAGGAATTTAACAGTTGACTTTCTAAACGGTCAATTTAATTGCAACAATTTCACCCATTACACGTACCACATCAAAACAAAAAAGGGACATAGCCATTTTGCCAACTAAAAACAAGGATGTTAGCTTCTGAGCTGCTCCTATCTCATGGAAAACTACTGAAAAATGAATGCTTGAATGTAGGACCTAATTTATGCTTAAGCTATACAAAGACAAAGTATCTTAAAATATTAATACATTATCCATACCATATTCATCAAGTGGTGCATCATAATCATAACTTGTAGCAATGAATGGACCACCAGCAGTTCTCCCAAAATTTGTTCCTCCATGATACTAAATAACAGAAACAAGCATGTAAGGCTTGGCATAACTAAGCCATGAAGCAATTCACTTGGTAAATAAATTACCATATAGTAATTTATGAAAGCTCCTCCTTTTTGTATAAACCTTGCAACTGAAAATGCCAAATCTTCAGCTGGTCTATAAGGAACTGCACCACCAAATTCAGTAAACCTGTAGGCAAAAGGAAAGTGAAAGAAATGTTATCAACTGATATACCAATGTCCTTCACTATTAACTTGCAGTTCTTGTACAGCCGCCGGATAGAAGGCGAGTGATGTCAGGGCAAGAAGCATGTATTACCAGCCGGTCCAGGCTTCAGTCCACATCTTGGGTTTGTAAGGCTTGTTTGGAGAGAAATAATCGCAGTAGAAACCGTTGCAGGTGTTAATCTGTTAAGACAGCATTTGAAATTAAGAGCTAAAAGTCACTAATTGAACAACAAAGAACTTGCTATAATAACTCAATAATTCATATGATTCCAATACAGAAAACGTTAAGCTGGAAATATTTGATAACAGAAACTGGGTTAAAACACCTTGCTTCTCTTGTAACTCCAAGAATAAGTACAAAGTATTTTTTATCGATACCCACTAACTACAGAAGTTGAAATGAGTTGGTGATTGTAATTAACAATGAGACATGGTCATTATTCTATCATTACAAAAACTAACAAAGACCTATGAGAACTAAAACAAGGGACAAAAGTGCAACGTATAGGACCAAGAACGTTTTGAGGCATTTGCTATGAGGAATAATTATTCACTTCATCCATGACCAACGAAAAGTGTAGCACAATATTAACTCCATTGAGGAAGTGAGTGAAAACAAAACATAAGGACCATGAATTAGATGTGTAACTTACAACTGGATCAGGAGCATCATCTTGCTTGCACATGACCCATGGGACACCAGTGCCAAGACCAACAGCCATTTTTGCTGCCCAATTGGTGTAAGCTTTACCAGGAGAACCAAGTTCGTATTCCAGGGGCCCATATTCATTCTCAATCTGTCAGACAGTGATAGAGAAAGAAAGAAACTTACTTTTAAGTTGATTCTATCAAATGAATGAAAAAATCAAGAAAATATATATTCTTTTTGTTTCCATTGAACAATTATACAGCTGACTTGAGGATTAAGGGAAAACCAATAAGCTGAGAATACCTGGGACATAATGATTGGACCTCCCTGAGACTCGAATAGTCTTTCTGCTTTCATCATGTTGACTATCTTTGTAGTGAATCTTTGCATTTCAGCCTTCATGTTAGAAAAATCAAAGTTTAAAATTAAGTAAATAATCAAATGAAATCAACGACACAAGGGAACTTTTTTTTTTAAGATAAAAAATATATATGTAAAATAAATCATCAAATGTGCCTCACCTTAAAAGGGCCATTATCTGTTCTGAAATTGATACCAGGAATGTACTTGAGCCAAACTGGGAAACCCCTGTAAATTAGAACAGAATACATAGCTAAAGTCATATCTTACTGAGCTTTTTTATATCTGTTTATAGAAAGTAAATTTTTTTCAACTTCAATGCCGGTGTATTACCCAAAGTTCCACTCAGCACAGACATAGGGTCCAATCCTGAGATGAACATACAGTCCTGCTTGCTTCACCAGCTTGATAAATTTGACCAGATCATAGTTCCCTTCAAAATAATACTACAGCAGAAAACAACATTAGAACTTAGAAGTGAAATGAAAAGGAAGCCATTGAACTAAATTTGCTAAATTTTTAATTACTTTTCTAGGTGAAGGTTCATGGCCATTCCAAAAAACATAAGTCTGAATCACATCCAGTCCTCCTTCTTTTGCCTTCTGTATAAGATCTGGCCACATCTTTCATACCCAACAGAAAATACCCATGAATTAAAAACCAAAAAAAAAAAAGCAAAAACAAAAGCCAAAAAAAGCCACAAAAAGCAAATAAATTAAATGAAACAAAAAACACCCATGAAGTACATTTGATAAAAGAAAATACCTCAGGGGTGCTTCTTGGGTAGTGAATGGATCCAGAAATAAGAATCCTTCTTTGGCCATTAATGGTGATAGCTTTAGAATCATAAGAAACAGAGGAACTAACAGAACAAACCCACAAACCCAACAACAGAAAAACAACTAAAACACTGTTATGATTATTATTGCACATTGTGAGCTTCTTCATGGCCATAACCAAGAGTAATGACCACACAAAGCGATGATCTTTTTTAAAATTTTTTGGTTGGGCCTTCTCTTGTTCCTTCTTTCACAATGAGCACACTTTATTCTATGCTTCTTTAGCTAAAAAGATAGAGAAAAAAATAAATACAGAACAAAAGAAACAAGGAAAACAGCTGGTTGGGTCTTTCTTGATATTGAAAAAACTTTCTTTTCTTTAATTTTCTCAGGAGAGAAAATGAGAGAAAGTGAGAGAAAATTAATGAACTAAATAGACAAAAGAGAAAGAGTGTGAAAGTGTTTGTTTTCACTTGATGCACTTTTTCTCTAGCAGTAACATGTGTGTGTGTGCCTTAAGTGGCTGAATTGTGGTGTTGTGTTTGTTGTAGTATAAAAATGAAGGTGCTTCGCTTGCAGCTGCTTTTAAACACTCAGCTATGGATGGTTTTTGGAACCCACTTTCATTCGCCTTTGGGTCCCACTTTTTGGCCTCATTCCATCCAATGAATTTTTTCCTAATTTTTTTTCTTAAAAATGTAAAAAAAAAATCTAAAAATATAAACTTTCTAAAAATAAATAAGATACCCAATCAGTGAAATTCAATTGTATTTTAATATTTTATCGGCCGAACACGTCTGTATTTTCAATTTAATTTTTCAACTTACAAACTGATTACTTAAATATCTCAATTTAAATAAAATAAAAAATTTTAATACTTTTCGGTACTATTAAATTGATAGATAATATTTTTATAAAATTAAATAAAAATATTTAAATATTTAAAGTAGTTAAAAAAAGTCCTTAAATTATATTTTTAACAAATTAATATATTAAAATAAATAATCTAGAGCTTGAAAAAATAAATTGATAAAATATATTAAGTTCAAGAGACTATATCTAAATTAAATTTATTTTTTTCCTTTTAAAAAAATGACATGACCGCTTATTAATTTATACTAATAATTTTTGTGTAATATAGAATTTATTTAAAATATTCAATTTTAATAAATAATATTCATTATTTAATATTATACAAATTTTGATTTTTTGAATCACCGGTATATATAATTCTTTTTTTTGTAACTAATCCTATTTGATTTGAGTAGGACAATAAGAATAGTAAAGATCTCCCAACCAATAATTTAATGAGGCTGCGAACATCAAAACTCGAACTTAATATTAAATAATAATAGCTCTTGTCAATTGATCCCATAATTATTGATTATAAAATTAATATTTTAATTATATTAAACATATTTTTTCAGTTTCAAAATATATATTGTTATTCATACATAAATTCAAATTATATTTATAATTTTTAAACAAAAAATTTCTAATAAATATTTATATTTATATATTTAAAAATATTAAATTTTTTTATTAAAAAGTGACTAATTCTAAATGTCCATTTGGTTTGTTCTAAAATGGGTTGAGCTTTTATTTATTTTATCAAAACACAAAGATTCGTTAAAACACAATCCCAATACAGTCTTCTTTCTTTTTTTTTTTGGCCAATAATTCCAATACAGCCGGTCATTAATTAATTAATCTTTCGAATACTATTTGTGTTCAGTGTCATGTGTCGTATCCACGCGCCAACGCAGCGACTGGAGATAAAAAAAAAAAACTTTACTCGACCACTCAAGCAAATGTGAACCATTAGAAAATTGTTGCGTATATTATTATTATATGATTTGATTATGGTATCCCAAAACTAAAAATCTAAAAGTGGGATTATTGGTAGTGGACTAGTGGAAAGTATATATTTAGTGGTAAAATCCAAAACTTCTTTCATCAAATTTCATTTTTGATGGATACCCTTTTTTTTTTTTTTTTTTTTTGCAAAAACTTCTAAAATAAGGCTTTTTTTTTGTAAAATAAATAATTCGTTAGAGAAAATTTCGAAAAATTAATTTATTGAAATATGAAACATCTATTCCATGTTTGTTCTTTTCAGCAAAATTATATATCCTTTAAAAATTATTCATTTTTACCAAATTAAATTTTATTATAATTATAATTTTTATCATATATTCTTATATAGTCTTTTATAATTATTTAAATGTATAAAAATTAATATACTAATTTAAATAATAACAAAATTGTTTGAAAATTTTTTTTTTGTATATATATATATATAAGACGTATTTTAAAGATTAGATTAAACCAATAAAAAATTAAATCGTATTTATAGTAAGAAAATAAATAAGAATTGTTCTATTAAAAAAATAAATATCAATAATATTTTATCTAATGGCCAAATTTATGAAACATTATTCATGAATTTAACTATAAATTTTCCTACTCTCAATTTGTAGTTGTTGAAAAAGCAAAAAGATTAAATTTTGTTATGGAAAATAAATGGTCAAATTTTGTAAGAGAAAAAAGCAAAATTCAAAAAAATATACATGGAATGGAAATATCTTACACGGCCAATTTTGCTCGTTGAGATGACATCAACCTGATTAGAATTTTATGTGGCATCAT